>QFEQ01002641.1:0-17462 GCA_003316335.1 Hemileccinum impolitum
CCACTGCTAACCTGTGGTATCCCCATCCGAGAACAACATCCATCACAACTCCTCAACCTTCGGTCTCATCATTGCTCCGTCGCCCATCCGAGAACACCAAAGTCACCCCTCGACTTACTTCGCTCATCTCGGTGCTCCTTCGCAAAAACTCGGGACTACCCACCTTGTCTTTCTGGCATAATACTCTATCAAATTCAGAACAACCTCGACACACCAAGCATGATCCAGTCCCTGGCGCTCACCCTGTATGCCATATTCTGTGAGCTGTGCAGTTGGAGACTGAGTTGTAAGATTGTCACTGGCCCCCTACCCGTTACTGCCACTGGCCCCTACCTGTCATTGCCACTGTCACATCTTCAAAAGTCAACATGAGACAACGGTTGACGTCAGTCAACACCAAGCTGCCCGGTTTGAATTGTTCGGTGGATGAATTCGTTGATCCTGCCAAACCTTGGGATTAGTATGCACAGAGGCATGCGTCGTCACAAACTGTCGAGTCAATTGTGTTAAGTAGTAATACATCAACGTACCAGTGGGGCCACTGGCACCTGCCATCACAGGACGAATTGGTCATGATCCAAGTCCAGCTTGACGCGACGTAGTAATTCATGTATCACCTTGACTTATTAATCACGCGCGTCACGAGTAAGACTGACATATCAGCTGCGTTCTGGGTGACTTTTGAAACATTTGTCCTCATACCAACGGCAACCGTTATCATGTACAAATCCTTACCGAATCATGTTTGGAGGGAACCCACTGCATATCCGTTAGGTGACAACTCCAAATCGGTACCCTTGCACTAACAAGTACTACGAACCGGTCCAAGAAGTAGATCGGATCACTCATACAGCAGACCTGAAGGACACAGGACAGATCAACCCTAGATGTGTTGCGTGTAAATAGTACCCGCAAGGTACATTGATTACTATGGGCACAAACGAAATATATCCAAGCAAACAATGAGGTGGAAAGGAGTGCAATACGTGGATTAGTATTAAATTAGAAAGAATGGAACGAGAGCGAGTGCGTGTGTCGGACAGTCAAGGAGACCCGTCCAATTATTCTACAGCAGTCAAGAAGGTATCCCAGCAAAAAGCACGAAAATACCACCACGGAAATCGGTGCGAAAAAAACCTTGCTTCACAGATATACCCGTAGCTTGATACTATGCAATTGGGGGGTATTTTTCATCCTCCCTGTCTGAGCTATCTCGCAAATCCGCGGATCGCTCTTCATCGAATGTAGGGAGAGTACTGTGAATCACGTCCATATCATAGTGATTCTTGTCTTCATCAATTTGCGAAACGACTGTGGTTTCAACATTGACGTTAAGCTGTAGCTGGGTTATAGTTACGATTGGAAGGACTACGAAAAATCCGAATACGTACACTCTTCTGTGTTGCAGTTGGACCAAGCATGCGGTTCTGTCACAAATATACAGATTACTCTAGGCTGTACGGATGATCTTGGCGAACAACAAACCGAGAGAAAACTCTTGTTCAGAGGACTGGGCAAGGGATGTCCATTGGGATGTTCCCTCTCGCTCGAGTACATGCGATCAATTCTGAGACGCTTCCGCATATTTAGTCTGAATAGGAAAGGCGTTAGCTCGAAGATGAAACTGTTGTCTGCTGACAGGCGCACGTTGCAAGGAGCGAATTTGCATATACTAAAATGAATGTTTAGTTCATTCGCTCACATTTAAATTTCAGAACTATACGTTTTGCAATAGCAAAGTGCATCCCTAGGAAAATCAAGTTGTGACGCATGAAAATCCACTGCAATCTACCATCAACCGCGGAAAAGATCACGAAGAGTAGATACACATACGCAAAGGAGCGAAGCTACCGTCACAAGGCTGGTTAATGGGACCTCAGACCAACGAGTAGACCTTCATAGTTCTGATAAACATACCATGTGACACCACCCGTCTCCAGAGTGTATAAAATCAGGGAGTTGATGATGTGGTTCATACTAAATCGAGCTCGAGAAATTGCCGACATGAATAATCGTGTCGCTCACTTGGCAAATCCAGTCTTCCGACTCCCAAGGAAGATAATCATAATTACGGTGATAATGATTTCCACCGAAGCCGAGAGTGTGACACCCATTGTAAACACCCACTGGAGAATACCGTGAGCAGAGCGAACACAACACAGCGTATGGTTCCTACCGACGGATAGGGCTTGATGAACAAAGAGTATCGTTTCAAGCGGATACTGCACAAATGTTAAGTAAAAAATAAAGGATGACCAAGAGGGATGCGACCTACATCTCGCCTGTTGATACTGTATGGCGCGCAAAAATAATGAAATAAGCCACCTAATGTTGCAAGGGATAGTGCTTACCACAAGCAGCAACTAGGTAAGACGTAAGTAATCGCCCGTCGATATTCAAATCACAGCGACTCACGAAGACGGAGGAATGCCAGGAATACCTACAGCAACAATTTTCCATAAAGCCAACAAAAGAAGAGGTAATACACGTACCACAGGGGCGGCGACATACCACTTCTTCATCACTGCAAGTACATTAATGATGTGGGGAACACGACAAGAATTCTCTTACACATCCGGACTCTGTTTGCAAAGAAGCTGTGACAGAATACACCTATGAATATTTTCGGTGAAGTAAACAAACGGAATAGGACTGACCAGTGGACCATAAACGTGATCATAGCTGTCACGGCCACAGAGAGCTGTGGAGGGTAAGAACTCAAACTCCCTTCTCGGAAAATCCAATACATACTCCAAGTGTACTGCGGGAAAATAAGCACCAATCGGAACAAGAACAGTAAGGGACTAACGACGGAATAACGTCCATATCTTCCGGCTTGTTGAAGTTTGTGATGACCGATTGCCAAACAGCGATGACGATACAGATCGTGTGCATCAAGTCAAATGCCCAGACCACGAAAACCTTACAATGTTGTCAATGAACATGGTTGAATCATGAGACAAAGAATACAGACGCACCAAAACCTTTGTCCACAGGAAGTCGCCGGGATATAGTTTGTAGTATAGAATGCATTGGACGAAGACAATGCCAGTGAGACTAGGCATGCGTGAGTGCAATACCAGCTGAGCGCTAGTGAGCTTACCAGCTTCCAAAGACGGTACCCAGCAAGATTGAGCCGTATACTGTGGCAACTGTATTGACATCCCCGGGCAAAGTCATCTTGGTAACACGGGGAAGGTAAAACGAGAGGACGCGAGCACGGGGTGTTCACTGAGGATGGAAGATGGTTGTGTCAAGCCTTTTGTACGTTATTTGTCCTCATTGACACCAGATCGAGAGTTCGCCGAGGCGGTTCCACACTGGCAGGAGCAATTGACTGTCACCATCATGACATTCCGTTACAATTATCAATTTTCGGAGTCTGAACCTCAAATTGTTCTTCAAGGTGATCCAGGCGATACTATGTCAATGACACGCCAACTTGTGGTCACGCGTTCGAGTATCTAATCGTCAGAATGACCCAGTAAGTCGGAGGCACTATGATTTGACTGGTAAGTTGCAAAGAAACAGATACAACTGCGGTTACAACTGCGGTCGCCGGTCGCACCCGCCAGATCGGATAACATTCAGTCGGAGATAAAAGGATCCGGTACTTATAATTCTCGATTAAATCTGATTTCCGTAGATCACGGTGCGCCGGCCCATCAGTTAAGTGTCTTGTGGTTCTGCACCACAGAATTCCATACCTGGAAGCATCAAGAGTGGATCGATGGAAGACGTTTATTGTGACAGTACCCCATGTCAACTCGAAGCTGCAGCTTGGAGGAAAACAAAAAGCTCGGATATGATGATCGGAGAAATGGATGGTTACGAAATACAAGTGCCAAAGTTCACCAATGATTCGCTGTCACTCAGGCTGATCGAGAGGCGATCGATTAATCCGCCCTGAACACGCCTGGGACCCCGAGGGTCGCGGACCCGACGTCGAAGGCAAGTAGTCTAGCGACGCTTATTGAAATTTGAACCAACCCACTGGCAGGCTGCCAGTAGCACTAAATAGGCACGAGTCTCGCAGCAAGATTGCGCTTGCTCGAAACAGACGCTAGTTATAATGCGCCTGGTATAGGTGGCCAATCCATGATCATGCTGCGCTGACACTTTCCAGCTTCAGCCCGTTTGCTTCCAGAAAATGGATCGCCTCTCACGGTTGTCGGCACGAACATCATGATTACTAACGGGTATCTTTGGGATCTTGCCAGTGAGGCACACACGTATAATGTATGGAGTGCTAGTGGTGCCAGGACATGCTGTCCTGAAGGGATCCCGAGGGCTTTGTATAATTTTGATTGTTGATCGTCCATTTGTATTGATACTGTCCGCAAGCTGTTCTTGCTGTTGTGATTTGGTACGTTCCGGGTAAACGAAGTGGAGTTGTACGACGCCGTTATGGAATGGGAAAGGAAGCACAAACGGATTTTCCCATCAGGGTGTCACATTGCAGACGACGCCACAGAAATACTGACCCAACTTGAACTTCAAGTTGAAGTGCTCGATAAAGCAAACCTCCACCTCTTTTAATTCGTTTGTTGGTGGTGTTCAAGTTGATTCTTGAATCTCATTATAGAAGCTGTAACATGGACGTCCACAGTGTACCAATCTGACGGGTAGTAATATGCGTTTAAATTAAACCCACTTACCACACGCTGGTCAGGGCTACTATGAATGCTTTACATTCAGTGACGGCCCGTGACGCGGCCAACTCGAGAGAAATTATTGTACTGCTGGCATGTACCCCCGGCTACGCTTCTGACGGTTATCCGAACATATCTGAGCCGGAAAGAAGTGTTGAACTGCCAATTGTTTTGTCGAAAAACTCCTCTGTCAGGGACCAGAGTCTGAGAGTCTGAGGATCAATGAGCGCTGTATCCAGAAAGGTTTCAAACTCAGACTAGTCCAACATGGTCGCATTCACTTAAAATAACCCCTATAAATGTCCCAGAGGGCCACAGCCTCCATCCCCGCCAATCCCCCATCGCAGGTGAGCAGTATCAAAATCAGAATGTCGCTCGTCAGCTCAGATCAAGACTCGTCATAGAACATTCTCAACAATGCCTGGAACAGCTTTACCCCCCTTTCCGACCGATGTTCCTACCCACCCACTGCTTATCATTGACTTTGAGCTCCTCAAAGCAGGTGACCCAACGGAACTTGCCCGCCTCTGGGAAGCTGCAACATCCATCGGATTCTGGTAGTGAGTGATGAAACGCTGGATCTTATATCATCGTGCCCCCTGTTGCCTTAAGTTGATATGGCCTTCTAGCCTAAAAAATCACGGAGCCGACCAGGAAGTAAGCGATATGTTCGATATGGGCGCTGAGACCATGGCTCTCTCACTTGAAGAGAAGTTGAGATTTGAACAAGGTGACGAGGGTCGGTCGTTCGGGTGCGTGTCTGCATTACTTGACAACGTTGCCGTTCTTGTCGAGCACTGATAAATTCCATCAGATATAAGAAAGCCGGAGCTAATGCGATCGATGCCAGCGGGTGAGTCTCTCCCCTATCATCTGGCTGATGCCGGCGAGTTTACGTTTATGACAGCCAACTGGATGCCGTTGAGTTCATCAATGTTTCAAAGGATGACGCACTTTCCTTTCCAAATGTCATTCACAGGACCTACCCACCCCCAACTGCCGCAGCAATTCCGACAGCGGTGACCCCGTTTGTCCGCAAGTCCATCGAAATCAACAACACAATCCTCTGCATCTTCAACGATAAGCTCGGTTTACCTGATGGCACGCTCGACCGCCTGCATTCCCTCGAAGAATGTAGCGGCAGCGAAGCTCGCATGATCAGAGCCCCACCCATGCCTGATAAGGCCATCGCTGATAAGGCGACACTGGGTGCTCACACGGACTTCGGATCTCTGGTATGCCTGGACTCTCCAACGGCAGACGTTTCGTCACTCCCATCAGTCTTTTTTGCATAACAGGCTCGGAGGCTTACAGGTCATGCCCCCTGGTCACACAGAGTGGTCCTATGTCAAAGTAAGTTCTGTCTCAATCTGTGTGGTGTCACGACACTCACGTACGCATACTTGGGCCGCAAACACAGCCTCTTCCTGGTCACGCCATCTGCAACATTGGCGACGCACTCTCGGTCTTTAGCGGCGGTATCCTCCAGTCCAACATCCACCGTGTTGTCCCTCCCCCTGGCATCCAAGCAGAACACGAACGGTGGTCTCTCGTGTTTTTCACCCGCCCGGGAAACTCCAAGATTCTCCGCGCGCTCGTAGAAGACAGTCCTGTGATCGCAGCAGCCGTGCAGAAGTTCCCCGATCGCAACTTTGACACCGGCTCGACTGCCGCCGAGTGGTTCGCGAGGCGGATCAAGTACCAGCGAGTCAATAACAGAAAGGTCAGTAGAATCAACGAGAAGCGTTTTTGTTCTTTTTGTTTTCGTCGCTCCAAAAAAAGTCGTCGTTGCTTCGCGCTAACGTAGTCCATAAAACGACTGTAGGGGCCTGAGACATGGGCGGCAAGCAGGGGAACGGAACATGCCCCTACGGTGACATGATCCCGACGTGCTATTCCTTGTTTGTCTTGTAACTATTGTGACTTTCAGTGGACCCTGTTTGTATGCGCAGAATTTGTATGGACTAGGCCATCAATGTATGCCTTGTGTGTATCGTGTTATGCCTCTGTAACTTTTCTCCAGAAGGAGCGCTTGTCATTGGGAATCAAGCAGAGATGAATACTGGCCCATTTCCAACTCTACAATTCGGTTCAAAGTTTCTCGCCAGCTCGACTCATTGAATTTTCCAGTCGAAGTCTCAAACCGGCGTCCACCAAGTAGGTATTCTACAAAAAAGGGGGGGAGACAATGATCCCATCCGAATACCGGGACATATCTACGAGAGAAAGAACAGCCCACCGCATGCCATGCACGCAGCCCCGCATCTTTACCCCATTATATAGGCGGCTTGCTGTCCTTTTGAGCTATCGTTCAATTTCCAAGAAGTGTCAGCAAGAGGCGAGATTCACTAAATCAAATAAAAAGACACATACACATCGTAATCCGATCTCCGAGCGAGAGCGCAATCCCCTGTGTCTTACTCCGAATCCGAACGTGACCCACAATTGTACCGGCTTCCGTGCGTTCGATACTTAGGTTGGCTAGCGCGTCCTCGCCTGTCCGCCGCATCCACACGTCAGTAGATATCAGACGCGAGGGAAAGGGGAAAATCAACTGACCAAACAAACTCTTAGCATACATGTTTGCAGACAGGAAGTCACATTCGCCCGACATGGCGCCCTCGGGGGTCAAACACGACATGTTGGTCGACTTCATGACATGTTTGAGATAGTCACGTGGATCACTAATGAAAACACGTCAAAACGTGTCTCGTCCCGACACGTACCCTGTCACGGGCGCAAGGGGCAAGGGGGAGACGTACAACATGTTGGTGGATACGTTCACCCGGTTCTCCCACTCAAACTCCGTCCACATGCTCCGGAACTAACCAAAACGTCCGTGAGACGTCAGCAACAAAAAAAACGTCAACACCAAACACGAGGAAACTAAAGAATTTACCTGAGTTTCGTTGCAGTAAGCGGGTTTGATATAGTCCATGATGTCGATATGTATATCGTTCAGGATCACACAGGTCTCTGCAAGACCTGGACCCTCCCAAAGAATGCTGCCAAAAATGACACCCGTCTCTGTCGAGGAGACCTTGATGGTGGCTTTAATGCTCTGGAAGCCATGTGGGGCGATAGTATACACCGCGGGCCGCTCAACAAGCTTAAGGTCTCCCAAGGTCGCAAAGTCGAGGCAGAGATTTTGCAAGGTATTAGCGGTTTGATTCACGAGGAGGACGTCTAAGAGTCGACGTGTGCCATTTGTCGGTGCGCTCGGAGCAAGAGAAGATAAGGACCCACCAAGTAGAATATCGAAGCCGTGCATCTTGATATACGCTTCGGCGTATATTGGGTCAGAGAAACCTAACAGACACAAGCATAAGCTTCGTACGCCGTGGTACGTGCGTATTCGCTCACCAGTAAGCTGTGATATCCGACTCAGGTTGGAGATGAAATCTTCGTGCACCTCGGCGGCGCCAGTAGCTTTGCCCAGGTCATCCATGTACTGCCAAGACGTTAAGACAGAGAAAAAAAGCAGAAGGCCAAGTATCAACTTACATTTACCGCATCATCCACTGATTTCTTCGAGAACTGGCGGAAGTTTAGTACATCATCAACCTGCACGATCGTCTCCTTGGCGCTCTCCGCCTCCTTCTTTTCTGCGGCACGTTTCTACTTGAAATATCAACCCTCCTTCAACTCGAGGGATGAAAGTAAGACAAACCTCCTGAGCGCCTAACATCTTTCCGTACGCGACCCGAGTATCCCTCAGGAACATGTCGTTCACTTCACCATACTCCCTCAATTCGCTCAGAGTCTGGATGCAACTCAGAATCCGCTCGTTAGAGTCCTCGTCGATCGTGACCGTCACAAACTTCGATTGACCGACACGAATGATAGAGGTCATGATGAGCATCACCTAAATAGAGTCGACAGGATGAGGATAATAGCACCGAAAGAAGTCAAGGTTTACCTCTGCGCGGAGAGCGTTGGCTTTGATATTGTCATCGCTTGATGTGTCGTAACGGAGAACGAGTTTCGTCAAGGCAGCCGCAAGGACAGCGCCCGTGAAGAAATCACCGCCCAAGATCAACGCTAAGAAGCAAACTGATCATCAATGGCCAACGGGATTGCCGATTAAAACATACCTCTGAGCGGAGATTTCGACTTGCCGATGGAGAAGTTCACCGGCGTAGATGTGTAGGCCGTTTCTGTTGCGTACGTTCCATCTGCCAGCACTTTCGGCTTCGTCCCTCCGCTTTGACTAGTAGCAGTACCATCATTTTCACCGTCCTCAGTTGAACCATTCCCTTCCGCCTCTCTTATCTCGGCTGCCAAGATTGGAATCTCCCCAAGTACATTTCGAACTTCAACCATTGCCCGTTCGATATCGCTCACATTCTCCACATACTCTCCTAATATCCAAAGGACACCCCTGAATACTTTGCCGCTCTTTATGCTACTGAGCGTAGCCGTTAATTTTTCGGTAATCGCAGGGCGAAGGGATGGGAACTTCTCGACAACTTCTCGAACGAAAGCCACGACATCCAATGCAGAGGGGTTGTTAGAGTCGCCAAGGAAATCCATCAGAGCATGCACAACACTGGCGGCTACTTCGGAGAACTTGATCGCCATGACGTGAATGCTTTGGATCAATAGCTGGCGGTACTCCGGTGCCTATGGAAGTGTAAGCGTTGTCGGCTCGTTATCGGAAGCGGCGATCAAACCTTGTCGTGGTCATGTTCTTGTGTCCGCTGAAGCTGCTTCTTGAGAAACAACACAACTTCTTCAACGTTCCGGGTAGAGGTCATGCTCAACACGATGCTCATCGCTTTCCGGCGTACTTCCATGTCCGCACTGCTTTCATACGTCAATAGGAAGAAGGGGTTTACACTAGATCAACCTTGCCTAGAGAGAATTTGCAGTATGTCCATGATGAGTCCATCCAATATAGTTCCATGCCTCGCGCGTAACGTATCAAGTCTGTCGAGGACGATGAGCTTGACATTGTTGTCGGATTCCTTAATAACAAGGTTTACGAAGCATGAAGCAGCAGCTAATGACACATAAATCTTCACATTCGAAGAAGGCCGAAAAGCGCACCTTTGATCGCGGCAGGATTTTGTGTGAGCGTAGTGAGCGTGGTTGCGGCTTCATACTTGACCGCATGCGATGATGAATTGAGCAGCTCAAACATGCAACGGAAATATCGAGGCTATTCGAGTTTAGCACGCACACACCAAGAAAAAGAACAGGGTATGCGCAAATATGGCTTACTTTATGGGTAGTATCGCTTATGCAATCCATCCGAGCAACCTCGATGACAGCCATCTGTAGCCCTTCGTCCATCGAGGAAATCCCATCCCATACGGTTCTCAACCACTCCACTGCTTTATTCATGGCCACATTTGCGAGAAACACGAACGCGTTCCGCTTGCATGTCGCGTCGGATTCCGCAGCAAGGAAAGTCTGCATCAGTTCTGCGGCATCCGGTACGAGCGACTCGTGTTCACGATGAACGGTATAGAGAGCAAATACAGCAGCCTTCCGGACATACGAATGGCGGTGTTCGAGGTTGGCGCGGAGAGTGGGGATAAGAGGCTCGAGCAGTTCGACGTCTTTTGATATTTTTTGGAGGAAGCGGAGAGTAGCACCGCGGATATATTCATTCGGATGTTGCTGGAGAGGGCACATGTCAGTCATTCAACCGTCATCGATGGAGGAAGGGACGTACAAGGTCGTTACGGATAGCATTGCTGAATCATGCAAGTGAGAAGCAAAATCTGAGAGCAAAGGAGGAGACACGGACACGACGAGAATCATCTCTTGCTTCAGCTTTCCACTCTCGTCGTATTTCGGGCAAACTTCCCAGTAGAAATGAAGTAACTTCTTTAGCTGCTTGTGCTTCGAGGGCATGATGTACTGGATGATTGGCATCAATAAGGCAGGCTAGACGAGTCGCACGTATAGGACATCAGCCTGCGATCTAATGCACAACAAATTGCGCGCATAGATACTCACCTGAGGACCACCGCTGATGGTCGCAACGATAATTCGACGCAACGTGTCTAGTTTGTCCTCATCGGATCCCTTCTCGAGAGCTGACCGCAGCTCCTGTGTCGAAGGTGTTTCTGCGGTATCCTCGAATACGATCGTGTAACACGGAGCCTCGCCTGACATCGTGCTCCACTTGTTGTTATCGTCGTAGTTGAGCGTGTCGACTTGAACAAAACCACTAGGCACAGTAGTACATGGGAAGTTTTTACCACTTCCGTAAATCCAATGCCTGTGTAAATGGTTACATAATTCACCATATCCATTCTACGTTAACCGAGTGCATATCACAGCAAAACCACCGTTCGTCCGAGTGAATCTTGCCCTACCCCAATCCTTTCAAAGGACATTGACATTTTCATTTGTCGATTGACTGCACCAACGTAACTACGGTGGTCGCTAAATCTAGCAACCGTAACTTGAACGCATAACGGGGGTCCAGTAAATGACGTGCGGCAGCTTTTGCAACGTATGTAGTCAACTTGTTTCAAGTTAAGACTACTGACAGGCGTCAGCATCGTCATGCTGCAGCTTGGTCGCCAACCATTGGCCCGTTGCTCCCAGGACCACCAATCAGTAACCAGTGATTCAAGGGTCCAATCTGAGATCTTGAAGGTACACATGGAACGAAGAGCGACGGTGTACGGTATCAATGACAACAAGAGAACCGGTGTCATCCATGCTGTAGTAAGTATCATCCTTTGATAGAGTTTCAGCCCCACACCATGTGGATAGCTTTATTTTCTGAGCATATAAATGCAAGCCTGTCCTGGCTCCCGTTTCAGTAGTGAATTTTATTTTGTTCTGCTTACACTGGGTACTGGCTAGTAAGTCAATACACCTTCGGTATCGACCTGCTCACAGTATGCTTTTCATCAGCCTTTTTTTCTATCCACCCACCACATCAGTTTGCCGTTGACGGCCTGACAAACGCTTTTATTATCAACCCCATTATCAACTATAACCACTTCACAAGATGCGCCTCTGTTTGGCACTCTCTGTAACGCTCATCATGGCTACTGTTTCCCCGGTCATGCCCGTTCCTGTACCCACGAAGCAAGTCAATAAGTAAACAAGTGTATCATCGTTTGCTGATATCCTGACAGTGATATGGAAACTGAGTTCGCTAGTTTGGGTTCAAGATCGACCCACTGGGTGAGCAGCGTTATCTTTTGTGTAGATCTTGGATTCAAGAGAAGCTAAACGATGTGAAGGGGCCGAAAGTAAAGAGGTTTGTGACGTCGACTACGGGCCCGCCAGAGGAGCTTGATGATGGGGCTCAACCTCTGCACAACGGTGCAGGCACAAATGGTGGGCACGGTGCAGGCGCAAATGGTGGGCACGGTGCAGGCGCGAATGGTGGGCACGGTGCAGGCGCGAATGGTGGGCACGGTGCGGGCCCACCTTCAGGTGGCACCGAGCTGCTGGGTCCTGCTCAAATTAGGATGCCAGATCGTGGCACCGTCGTTCGCGCTTCTCTAGTCCAGGAACCCGAACAACAGGGTTGGGCCAGTCGTCCACCTACTTAGCTAGAGTAGAATTAGACGTAGAAAATAAAGAGATCTAAAGTAACCAAACACACAACCCTTTCCAGACTATCTATGTTACCACACTGGCTGCTATTACACTCACGCATGTGGACATTCTAGCAGTACGAATAAGCGGCGAGTAGGAGTAGAATTTGGTCTTTGCTCGAGTGGCTGTGACTCGGCATCCATCTTTCTCCGCATTAGTAAGACTACCGACTGCACTGTCTGCACATCCGATCCCTTTTCTTTCTTTTCATGGCCCCACTGACCCACCAGAAGTATTCGAACGGGCACATCGCCATCAACGATCCTTCGTCCAACGGCCCGCTATTCGCCTACAAGACAGCCAAGGGATACCGACCCATGACGCGCCAAGCCTTCATCACACGACTCAACAATGAAGGCAACCAGCCTCAACCGGGTCCATGGTCACGGCATGCGCATAGGAGCTACCCTCGAATACTTACTCCGAGGGGTCCCCTTCGACGTCATGAAAGTCAGATCGCTAGGCCAGCAATGCATTCCAACTGTACCTACTAAAATATAAAATCTTAGCACCATACCCGCAGTCGAATTCACCCGGCTAGCCATTCCACCAGTCCGCTAGTTTCATCCTGGTGAGCACCGCCCGCCGGATGTGTAAGAGAATTCTTGTCATGTTCCCCATCATTAATATACTTGCAGTGATAAAGAAGTGGTATGTCGCCGCCCCTGTGGTATGTGTATTGCCTCTTTTTTGTTGGCTTTATGGAAGAGTGTTGCTGTAGGTATTCCTGGCATTCCTCCGTCTTCGTGAGTCGCTGTGATTTGAATATCGACGGGCGATTACTTACGTCTTACCTAGTTGCTGCTTATGGTAAGCACTATCCCTTGCAACAGTAGGTGGCTTATTTCATTGTCTTTGTGCGCCATATAGTATCGACAGGCAAGATATAGGCTACGTCCCTCTTGGTCATCCTTTATTTCTTACTTGACGTGTGTGCGGTATCCGCTTGAAACGGTACTCTTTGTTCATCAAGCCCTATCCGTCGGTAGGAGCCATACGTTACGCTGTGTTCGTTCTGCTCACGGTGTTCTTCAGTGGGTATTTATAATGGGTGTTACTCTCTCGCCTTCGGTGGAAATCATTATCACCGTAATCATGATTATCTTCCTTGGGAGTCGGAAGACTGGATTTGCCAAGTGAGCGACACGATTGTTCATGTCGGCAATTTCTCGAGCTCGGTCTAGTATGAACCACATAATCAACTCCCTAGAGGCGGGTGGTGTCACATGGTATGTTTGTCCGAACTATTGGTCTGAGCTCCCTTTCACCAGCCTTGTGACGGTAGCTTCGCTCCTCTGCGTTCGTGTATCCACTCTTCGTGCTCTTTTCCGAGGTGATGGTAGATTGCAGTGGATTCTCATGCGTCACGACTTGATTTTCCTAGGGATGTACTTTGCTATTGCAAAACGTATGGTTCTGAAATTTAAATGTCAGCGAATGAATTAAACATTCATTTTAGTATACGCAAATTCGCTCCTTGTAACGTGCGCCTGTCAGCAGACCACAGTTTTCATCTTCGAGCTAACGCCTTTCCTATTCAGACTAAACATACGGAAGCGTCTCAGAATTGATCGCATGTACTTGAGCCAGAGGGAACATCCCAATGGACACCCCTTGCCCAGTCCTCTGAACAAGAGTTTTCTCTCGGTTTGTCATTTCCCAAGATCATCCGTATAGCCTAAAGTAATCCGTGTATATGTTGGGATTCTGGAATAGGAAAACCAATCGGATATCCAGTGACCAACTAGAGATCCTCCTTCTCCCTTGCCCCGGTCCTGGCGAGCGTGACCTGCGATCAAACTCTTCGTTTTTGGGCCACATCCGCTGGCAATCCCGTCGGACAATCCCTACAACATAAATATTGATTACTAGCTGTTTTTCTCTCTCTCTGGTGAAGTGGCATCTGCAAGACTGGGAAAATATATATCCGTGGCGGGTACCTTGGTTTAGAGACCATCGAGAGTCGGGTAAACGCGAATCGCATGTTCCGAAGCGCTCGCACTTATCACTTCCCATTCTCTCACAGACATACTCAGCCCTTTTCGACGTAAGTATCCTGCATAGCACGCGAGCACTACCACCACAATACTCAATACACTTTCTTGTCACTAAACAATCGTTGGGTCCCGGTCTTATTGTGAGCAATTTGAAGTCACGAATTTTCGCCTACTTGCTCATCATGATGCTTCTTCACGGCTCTTCACAGCTTTTGTGCCAGATCATACCATTCTTGCGGCTGCCTTGTTACCCAGTTCATCCCCTACTGCCCTTATGCCTGCGAAAAATGCCGATAAAGGTGATTGATTGAAAAGTGACGAAGTGGATCCACAAATCCATCCATCCAAACCTCTCGCTGGTACAGTCACATATTCTTCGCTTACCATGACCAATCCATTTTTTGTAGTTTGATATCGCAGCTTTAAATGGAATTGGTGTTTCGCCTTCCCACCTGCCTCCGGATATTCCTATTCCAACAACTAGATTGGCATTCGTGGCAGATCTTGACAAGGAACGTACGGTGAGTGTGGTTGATTATGATTGCTGGATTCTCTTCATCCCACCTGTGCCCGCTGCAAGTTCAGATATCTCCATTATTACTACTACAGGACCACTAGGCAGATCGCATCTTCGACTTCTATCGTTCCCTCCAGATCAAGCGGTAATGCAAGAAAGAGCCAAAATGCTCTGGCAGTTAGACAAACTCGTAGACATGCCTCGTGCATATCATCGTATCAATCCCGTCTCCAAACAACTGATGGATATTCGACTTCAGCCCTCGGTCGTCCATTTCTTGGCTCGTCGGGGTCGTCCGAGCCATCGTGAGGTTACATTTCGAGTGGACACGTCGTGATTACCACGATCTTTGAACGAGCCAGTTACTCCGAACCCTGTGACAATGACACGATTGACTCGGAGCGGAACCCCGTCAATGCAATGCTTTTGGTGAAAAACTTCCGTTGTGGTTTGCCTCCCACCGAGATTGTGAAATATCCAAGGAGACCTTTTCGCCGCGGGCTAACTTTGTAAATAGCGCTTTAAGCGAGGTGTTCGCATACGCATAAGCTCCAGCAGCTGATTTCGTCCATCGGATGGGGCTCTGGAATGTCGCACGTTCTATTAATACTCGTTAACCTCACCGTTTCATTCACGAGGACCGTGGTATCTTCTTCCATTACCGGTGACCACAGCGTCATGGGACGCATTTGTCGGACCGGTAGGTTCTAGCTTGGCCCGCAATGCGGGGGCAATCAGGAGCCTATATATTGACTACCGATATTCCAGCGACGCTACTACCCCCTCTTACCTGAGTGATTACTGTCATGTCCGCCATCAAGTACGAATTTGACCCCAAGGGTATGCCGTTCCGCCGTCTTGGCCCCAGCGGCTTGCGAGTGCCGGTATTTTCGCTCGGAGGATGTGAGTAGACAACGTTTCGGAAGCTCATGGTGTCTTATCAGCCAACTTCGCAGGGTTGACTTTGGGAGGAACTGTCGTTGGTGACCCGGTCAAGGTACATCGTGAACGTTGTGGTTCGGGTAGACAGGGCAATCTAGCATGACGCGTCTAAAGGAAATCATTAAAGTTGCCTACGAGAACGGCATCAACATGTTCGATACCGCTGAGGGCTATGCCAAGGGTCGTTCAGAGGTTGAAATGTCGGTATCCATTCGAACTTGACACGATAGTGTACTGCAATTGTCGCTCACCCGCGCTCTGCTTTTTGCCAGGGGTCGTGTTATCAAGCAGCTCGGCTACCGCCGGAGTGATATGGTCATCACGACAAAGTTGTTCTTCGGTACTCGCACTGGTCCCAACGACACCGGTCTGTCCAGAAAACAGTACGTCCACGTTGAAATATAAATTATTTTCGGATTGCTTACTCGACTTTTCAGCATCATTGAAGGCACTCAAGCTTCCCTCGAACGCTTGGGCCTGGACTATGTTGATGTCCTCTTCGCTCACCGTCCTGATTACACCAGTCAGTGTGTCGTTGTTCTAGTTGGAGCAGGTACTGATGTAGCATAGCTCCTATGGAAGAGATTGTTCGCGCATTCAACTATGTGATCGAGAAAGGCTGGGTAAGTCCAGTGGGTGTTCAGTCGATGACATATGTACCTCATTTCTACCTCAGGCATTCTACTGGGCAACGTCAGAGTGGTCTTCCCGCGACATCGAGGAAGCATATCGTGAGTGCATCTCGCCATTTTTTTTAGGGTCGTATTCTCATGGTTCGTGTAGATGTCGCTGATAAACTCAACCTAATTCCCCCCATTGCTGAGCAATGCCAGCACCAGTGCGTGATTGCTATCGTGTGCATGGGCGATTCATCACTGATAATCAATCAGCATGTTCCACCGTGAGCGTCCCGAGAAGGAATACGCGCCCCTGTACAAAAAGTATGCCATCGGCACGACTGTATGGTCAGCACTGGCCAGCGGTCTCCTCACTGGCAAGGTATTCCATATTCTATCATCCTCCGAGCCCCTGCTTTCTCACTCACTACACGATTTTGTTTAGTACAACAACGGCATTCCAGAAAACTCTCGTTTTGCGGCGCACTCTGATTTCTTCAAGGACACGCTCAAGAGTCTGAATGAAGAGGAGGGTCGCGCCAAGATCAGCAAGGTCCAACAACTCACACAACTTGCAGAGACAGGTTCGTATCCAATCGCTATCTCGTTCCCATTGAGGACCTGCTGAATGGACATTTATCAAAGAACTTGGCTGCTCTGTGACGCATCTGGCGTTAGCATGGGTAGCCAAGAACCCGAACACGAGCACGGTCATTCTTGGCGCGTCCAAGCCCGAGCAGGTGCTCGACAACTTGAAGGCGCTGGAAGTCATTCCCAAGCTGACACCCGAGGTTCTGGACAAGATCGAGGCTGTCCTGGATAACAAGCCGACAGCGATGGTGAGTTTGATTCTCGAGAATGCGTGTACTATGCGTCTGTTTGCTGACGTGCTTCGACACAGTCGTCCTTTGGTCGTCCGTCACTGGACATCTATGGACGCATGTGATGATTAAGTACGCCGAAGCTGTAGGTTGGATGTAGACATGTGTATCTCTACAAAAAGTGAGCAATCCAAATGATTTGGCTCGTGATGTACCTTGCAGAGCAGATGGACGAGGTTCAACAACGGCCAGCATCAGTGTAGGTTGGAATGCGTAAAAAGAAATGTCATGTTGCAGGAGTAAGTGCTTACGAGCGGCAGCGACACGTTATTTGTGTCCCC
>QFEQ01002641.1:17469-31728 GCA_003316335.1 Hemileccinum impolitum
CCCCCCAAATTCGAACAAGTCCCTCACAGAATATACCCGATCTACGAAGTAGAATCACTATTGATATGAATAGTTGACTGCGTGAATTGGGGAGCAGACAACAAGTCGGCGATTATCAGCGTAGGGAAGATCATGTGTCGGGATATTGTCAGAGCCAGGTGTCTGAACAAAATCGAAGCTTACCTGTAAGAGACTTAGCAGATGTGCTAAGTACCGCGATGTTCGACTTGGCTACGCTCTCGTATAAGTGGCCCCGATACACGTTTACTCTCTGTATGTGATTCGGTGGGTCCATGCATTATGCATTTGTAAGAATATGGCCCCTTGAAACTTGCAGATGGCAGAGGTTTACCCATTGCTGACAATTTGAAGAGCCGTCGTCGTCTGTCGAATGCAAATTTTTTTTTCCCTCCATATCACCTTGCGTGCTGTTTAGGGTTGAGATCCGAGATCTCCCTGCGCAACAGAAGCAGGACATTCAGGCGGGGAAACTCTGGGAACAGCATCAACGAGAGGATCGCGAGACCTAGAAGTAATCGCATTCATACATGTCATACCTGCCTAAATCTCGATTTTGGCACCGCTTTTGTCGCAAAGGATGCGTCTTGGGGCAGCTAGCGCAAATGAACACTCCGAAACAGGGTCACCACCGGCCTGTCTTATCGCGAACGGTTTTGGATTTCTGTGGCATACCATCATGTCGCATCACGTGCGAGTGTCAATCTATGAGAGTGCGCTGGCTTTACTTGGAGAGAATCCTTCAATATCACGACATTCGACCTGGCAAGGATTTCCGATGACAGGGCCTCAAAGACACATTTACTTTTTGTACGTGTCCCGGTGGGTCCATACAAGATGGGGATCTATTTAAAAAAAGCCTTTTCAAACCAAACCTGCACGTGGGGAGGGGACTCACTGCTGACGTCATTGCCTCCATGTCGCCTTGTATTTCGTCTCGTGGGCTCGATGCAGTTCAGTGCAACCAGTGGAGGACGGGATGGACATTCACTGCCAAAGACGGGACTAGATCTGGAAATAGTTGCTCTCCGAGTCATAGCCTAGTACATGTTCTTACTTGCCTGATTATCGCATCCGATACCCCCATGCGCTTGAAGCAAAGGGTGCGCCTTGGGTTGAAACATGGAGCAGCTGGAAGGAGTAATAGCGGGACTCCTACACTGGTATGGCCGCCCGCGCCAGCCATATCGTCGCCGAAGTGAAATAACATTGACGCTAGCACGTGACAGCAGCATCACAGCACTCACTCCGAAATCTTACGAATACATTAATATGCGATGGCTCGTCGGTGGCATATGCGGGCGCATCCCAGCGAGGTGTTCTGACTATCCCAAGTCATATGACTGACGTCTTAAATACTACTTGTACGGTATGCGATGTGTAAGGATTCAAAATTCGACCACACCGGGAGACCGGGCAATGTTACTCAAGCCCCATATATATCGCTCTCTCGCTTTTGCTATCAAGACGCGCCCCTTCCTTTCACCTTGTCTTGCCACCGCATTTCGAACATCCTCCTCATCTTCACCTACCCAGCGACTACTCGGAATGACATCCGTTGAGAAGTTTGTCGACGTGCGTACGCAACTCTCTGAAACGTCCTGCAACGAATAACGGCCACGTTATCCGTTGCTCGAATTTCTATCAGGACAAGATCGCAGAGAACAAGATCGTTGTGTTCTCCAAGTCATCCTGCCCGTACTGCGGGTACACGAAGGATTACTTCAAGACCAACTATTCCAAGGAAACGGTCCAAGTCATTGAGTGCGTCATTCGATCTGTCCACCTTTCTCTCTCTCTCGGTCATTTGCTTTGTTTGGTGGGCTCACTCAGCTTGGCGACATAGATTAGACAAGCGAGATGACGGGTCTGCCATCCAGGATTATCTCTTGAAGAAGACTGGCGCTCGCTCCGTACCTCGCACCTTTATCAGTCAGTGTCCGTTTCCCTCGTCTTGCCCCTCCCGCTGATCCATGTCTTGTAACCTAGATGGTCGTTTCGTAGGCGGCAACGATGCTTTGCAAGCGAAACCAAAGGACGAGGTCGACGCATTGATCGCTGCTTCACCTTAGTCTTTTACCCCGCCGCACCGAGCACACTTCCCATCGTATACCTCACCGATACTACTACCAGCTATACATCACGACTGTATGCAACGTATCAGAATATGAGACAGATCCAACGTTTGACCCTGAGTCGGATGCCCGGGACGTCCGATTTTTGTGTCAGAAACTTGAACGCCGTCTAGAAGACGGCTTTTTAGAATCGTCCGACTTTTCTCTCCGAGGGCGCTACGGAGATGCATGAACTGACGTCCACCCCGACAATTTACGTGAAGTACCTTGACCGAGGTGACCGGCAACTTAAACCCAGGATGCCAAGTGAAGTGGCAACTCCGTAGTCCAGAATGATGAAAAGGAATTGATCTACTTGACAGAGAAGTTGATCTCCTTCCACTGCTGCAAGCCAGGAACACATCAATACGAATTCTTAAAAAGGCAAGAATGCCTACTCAACGGTAGAAAGGGTGGACATAACAGAGGGGGAGCACCTGCGGGCGGAGATACGATCATGCTATGATATCTCCACCACAGGAACGAAACTAATAAAAGTACAGGTCAAAGGATAATAAGATGGCAGGAACAATGGAAGGGAAGCTGTACCACATCGGGGATGGACAGCATCTGACAATTATGTATGAAACATGTCCTCGAGAAATACACCTGTCTCTGGAACTTGAAGCATTTCTCACAGTAATGCCAAGAAGTCTGGATGCTGTTGAGCCAGAAAGATGACTCGGAATAGTCCGAGGTTGTATCAGAGCTATCATGACTCCAAGCTTGTCTAGACGGTCTGAAGTTACAGGATTTGACGCTCATACCACGCACACAAGAGGAACCTTCCACATGCCTTGTATATGGATAGTCAGCAAAATACCCCGAGACCAGGGTACGGTGTACAGCTCATCCATGGTATCAAATGGAGAGATGAATACACTGCGATCTGAGTGGAAGTAACATCTAAACAGTGGTAACTTTCCATAGATAAGAAAAACATCTGTCTCGACGGGAGAAGCTCACTCGGTTATACCCGAATTCAAGTTCCATGTCGAATTTCATGAGAGCTGCCACCGTAAATAACTCGTGTCGCTGTCGTTTGAAATGCCTCTTCTACGCCCATTTTTCTCCCACTGGAACTTTCCGTATGACACGTCGGACAGGTTCACGTGAGACCCATGGAGGATGTCTGCATTTACCCCAGATTCTCGGAGAGACATATCAGCATACACGGCAGAGAGAGCCACTGATCGGAGGACGTCGGGGAAGCAAGCACAGACGATGTCCGGTCATGTGCTATGAAGATTCCAACGGAACAAAACGGCTCTCACTACGGATCAAACGACTGCCATTGCAAGCGAACGAGGGTCCGAGGGAAAGAAGAAGAAGAAAAGCCTCAAGTTGAATACGCACGGATCTGCTACGTTCCCCACGCGATTTGGCAAAGTTGATTGCCGCTATTGTAGCGCCGGGTTCCTGCCATGGGTACTGCCGAAGTGCGACATGTTCGTCTCTGCCCAAGTCCACGGCTTCAGTCAACCCTGGGCATGGAGAGTAATGGAATAGAACCCGATTCCGATCACATCTACGAAGGCAGCCCTAGTGTTGTACGCTACGTGAATCGGGAAGTAACGTTGCGGAAGGAGGGGGTACAGGGAGGCAGAAACGTGGGGAAAGATAGCACGGAGGTTTCGGAGGCAGTGACCGCATGGCGGTGGAAAGACGGAGAGTGACGGGGATCAATGTCAAAGGGACATGACAACGAAGCAAGTCAAATGTCATATTGAGCAGGGCATCCTGAGAAACAGAACAAAACTTACGAGTTGAATAATACCAGCTCGCTCGGGCGGGGGCAGCATGTTGATCTGTTCGGGAGTCATGGCGATGACACGCATTATCATGGCCTGAGTGAGAATTATGAGAACAATGAAACGTGATGGCGAATATTTAGCAAGGCCAAGGTCGTGAGGGGATATATCAAGCTAAATTCACAATCGCGAAGATGGCGGGAAGATGGACGAGTCATGTTTATCAGAAATACCTTTTGTTCTTCCGGTATGGATGCAAGTGCGTCGGGCAAGCCACCATTATTCATCTGTGGAACCGCAGGGGGCGGCGTTCCAAACCCGCTAGGACCAGGATATTGACCCTGTGTTTGCGTCATGTATGGTACTTGATTCGGTGGTTGAGACGTGTGACCGTGTCCGTTATAGTGATGAGGTGTATGCGTTTGTGGTGTGGGTGTGCGATATTGCGAGAGGTGTGGAGGTACGGCGGTCGCTGGTGGGACCTGAACAGATGGTTGCGTGGGTGGCGGCGGAGCTGGTGGTGGTGGCATATTCGCAGAATACGTGGTGAGTGTTTTCTGCGAGCAAATCCATCAGGCATGTATGATCCCAGAGTGAGTTAAGACCCAGCGATGAGTTAATGAGGAGACAAGACGTTGATAAAAGATGCGCGATATAAGGGAACTGCGAGATATGCGCGTACATACCTGGAGGACCTGCACGTCAATGGCGTTCATCTTGACCATGAGTGCTACGAGTGCATATGCTATTTGTGGCGTGGAGGTGAGAATGGAGCGCGCTTGCTGCGGCGTTGTTTTCTGTTGGGCCGATACTGTCGAACGTGCGACGGCAGTTATTGCGATCAAAGAGCACACACTTTGAGCTCGAGCATAAGCTCTATGAGTTGCTCTTCTTGAGTAGACATGATGTGTGGGTCCGATGGTGTTGTTGAAACAATGGTTCTTGCTTACTAAGCCTTGCCCTTGCCCTTGCCTCGAACTACCAAGGTCGAGGACTTGTATCGCCTCAAAGCACGGCATACCCACGAGAATGGGCGTGAAGTCTTGGAGTTGCCTTTCAGCTCCCTCGCGGAAACCCTTTTACTCTGGGACATTTCTCAGCTATGTTTACGGACTCAGATCTCATTTCATCTTCGGATGGCAGGAAACCTGGTTACCCGTCACCCGTCGTCGTACGACTGAGTGCTCATTTTTCAATCCAAATAGGTAGGGCGGACCCCCCCCCCCTTCTTCGCTACTGATCACACCCACCCTGATGGGCCTGGCTCGCAATCCCCTGTTGCCCAAACACATTGCCGATCAACATCAACAGGAAACCCTATTCATCTTTCTGGTTGTTATATTGTTGACTTCATGCTTTGTTACGACACATCCCCCAGGCAATGAGGCGCTGCGTCGCTGTCCCTGGAGGTGGAACACTCCGTAGTGCTCATCATGTCGGCGATCCTGGCCACCCACCCTCGGCCTCCATATTACATGCAGTCGCGGGCATGTCGCAGTATGGCTTTCATACACGCATGTTGACAATTCATTGATCATGCCCACCGAGAACACCGGAACGTCGGGACTCCCGCCGTCAACGTCTCCCTTCTGGGTCTCGACTGCCTCACTCGGATCTTTGCGTGTATATTCGGCTCCCTTGCGGGCTAGGACCTACTCGGAAGGCACAGAAGACGCACGACGCAAGCCTCCTACCATATTGGTGCACCCAGGATATTCCCGGTCGTAAAATGCGTTTAATCGCGATGGGATATCTTGGTTACTGCTTCTCGGACGCGTCTTGTCGCCGGGTACATGTTGCATCAACGAGGATCACCGATCCATTATTTGGAACGTGGTTCCTTGCCGCGCATGATCCCTCTTGGCCCCATCCATATTCTGTCCACGTGGTTCATCCTTGGCCCAACCCATGTTTCTTGTTCGGCTTCTTTTACTCGGCAGTCGGCTCTGTGATACGAGGGGAATCGAACCTTGATCGTCCATGGGGGTTGATAATGCGCCCCCCTCCCCTCCTATCCCCTCCCGGCATTCGGCTAAATATCGTTTCCGTGTCCAAAAAATTCAAGCTCCAAGATATGTTTTGAATGCGTGACCCTCCTTTCTTTCTTTCTTTCTTTCTTCCCCTTTCTCTTTTTTCTCAGATGCTCTTCCTTTACAAGTTGTCGCTACTACTCCCGGCTGTAGCTGGTGTTTCAAGATCCGAAGAAGCTTCTTTATGGTCGATCGGATTGCTGTACATACGTCTGGGACGTGTGTACGGGTGGTCAACACGATACGATCAGTAAACGTCGCGGTTTGACAAGGCGCAACGTGCACACGTTTTTTCCTCCAACTGTGCCTCCCGAGAGGGCGACGAACTCGAGCGAGCCGCGAGGCAGGCCTGCTCTCGAAGGCCTTTTGGCGACGTCACGACGTGACCGAGCCGGATCTGATAGCGACCCTAGCACGCACTCAGGCATGACTCGGATCCTCTGACGATCCCAGATCCAACGGCATGCATCACATGCACGGTGATGTGACGAGCGGCAAGCGGCAAGTAGCAACTCGAACTGGAACTCATCATGTCGCAACTACGTCCGTGCACGGCTGGGCGTACATACGTATATTTGGGAATCCCATTACACGTTTCACGCATACATGTGTCCAATATCGTTCTGTCTTTTTTTTTCTTTACCTCTTCTTTTGCTTACTTCTTCGAAGTTGGCGGTTTGGTCAGCACTCCTGGACGCTCGGGATACATCTAGTAACCTGAACATGAAAACGCCCTTTCGCCGCCTTCTGAGAGCGTCACGCCGATACTCCTACAAGCTAGGTTGCATTATATAATCTATCTCGTTGATAATATGATATGGAGATAGATAGAGATGGGACGTTTTCTTGCGACGAGGGCGGAGCATGTCCGGGACATGCATGTGCCATCTTTTTTGGGTCGACCGCAGATCTTGCTGAATATGTGGGGCGTAGGACAGCGCCACCCCACGCCCTACAGGCCCCTATGTTATTAACCCCTTGCGGTCGTCTATTCAAGTTATGAGTACGGATACGAGTACAGGTGTGTGGGTGGAGCTATCGCTGTAGATAAGAAGAGATGGCGCCATTTCTGATCTACACATTTATTTAGCAGCGTCCCCGGTTGTGCTGCATACTGCGAACGAGCTAGACTGTCTGATGTCTCAGATGAATCATAGCGTGTAGGGGACTGTCATGTGACCGGTACGCCCGGTCATTCTGCGATCCGTATTTCGTGAGAAGAGGAAGCACACGTTGAACTGCGATACAATACGATGCCAGCGAACAGCTCAGAAAGATGCGCTGAGAAAAGTCCAGCTCAGCTCAACCCCACCTCTCTCCCTCTGTTTAAACTCGCAACTTGGCTACCGCCGGATCACCGAGGAGAGCCTGAACAACACACGTTCATCAACGCGCGCCACTCATTTCTAGGAATCTAGACTCGCCAACGAACGTAGAGTGGGATGGGATGACGCAATTGCAACCATAGCGGGTGCCAAGACACGACGATAGTGGCCCATACCAAACCAAACCATGCTACGCCGTTATCACTTCATGGTCACACGCACACAGACACATACCACATGGCAGTGGCTGGTATGTACGTCGCGACAGGATGCATGATTCATGAACGGCCGGTTGCTGACAGTGCTGATTCGGACGGTGGGGCCAGCGCAAGCCGAAGCGATAGCTGTCCACGTCATGCCCATCCGCTGTGGACACAACTTGCGCCCCGGGGTTCATTCATTCCCCCGGCGGCCGGGCCATACCCATGCCCGTGCCCATGCCCATGCCACAACTGAATTGAATTGAATTCAAACGCTGCGCAAGAAAGTTTGTTTAGCGTGGAATGGGATAGCGCACCCGCTGTTGCTAGTGGAACCGAGTAGTCCCCCCTAGTACATAGTACATACAATACATACATACATACATACATACATACATACGACCGGTGCCACCGACGGCCGATACTCGTACGGCTGCGTTCAATCCCCCATGCCACGTTTTTGAATCGAATCCGTCCGAATATGCTGCGCAAGAGAGTTTAATACACCCACGTCATATGTCATGCCAGATAGCGCACACACCCCCGCGCGTTGGAACCGAATAATTGCGAGGGTTCCCCTTTCCCCCCCCCCTGTAGTACTGCATGTATGTACGTATGTAGGCACTGACGACGCGAGCGCCGGTGCCACCTCGAGGCCGATGGCTTGATGCCAGCTTCGTCAACGTCAGTTATCGTACTGTCACCCTCGTGTCCCAGCACCCGAGTAACGAGTAACGAGGGGTTCTCGATGGTATCTCGTGCCACGCGTTTAGGATCGCGTGTGCTGTGCCATTCCATCATCGTACGCATCTGTATGCCAGCATCTCTCTATCCACGTTGATGGCATACGGACTGTGACATGCGTACACATATACACAACAACAACCCCTTTATTTACTTCACATCGCCACACGACCGATTAACACCAGAGGACAAACAACGACAAGATGGATAGCCGAAAACCCGATCTTGGTGCGCGACACTTCATCAGCATCAGCATCATCAGCATCATCGATCCGGGTAAGCGATGTAAAAAAAGGAGCGTCTAAAAATGAGGATGGGATAGATGGTCGATCAGAGTTTAGATGGGTTCGTCCATGTCGGGCGACGTTTCTGTGGCAGCCAAGACCGATCGTGATCGGAGGAGCGAGAGAAAGAGTAAATGGGGATCCATCGGTTCACGTGTCAACGGTAAACATACCTCCGCGAACGCCAACAGACCCTCCTAGAAGAAAGGAGGATGAGTCAGAGATGACATATGTCAAGGGAGGGAAAGGGGATAAAACGCGTGTTTGACGGGCGTGCATCACAAAGAGACCAACTTGCCTTGATGTTGTCTCCATTGTACAAGCGTTTACTCAGGGCACTTAGCGCATGGGTCTGGACCGCCTCCTCAAAATGGTGCTTCTGCGCGAGGAGGAGACCCTCTTTTGAGCTCCGTACGGAATCCGGCGAGTTGGAGGTGATATGGCGTGCGACTTCGAGTGCGGCGGGTAAAACGTTTGATCGTTCAACGACGGTGTTCACACTGTAGACAGATATGAACGTAAGCGGTGATCATCAAAGAAGTAGCTGCGCCTCTTTGGATAAAATCATTGCGCGGTGATAGTGTGAGACTCACAAGGCGAATCTGTCTCTGGCATGGATGGCACTGATGGGGTTTCCCAAGAGCAGCATTTCAGAAGCGCGCTGTACGTGCCAAAATGGAACCACGGCAAATTGCGTTTTCAGTCGTGCGGAGATTCATGGCAGGTAAAATCACCCTCGAGTTGTGTATCATACCTGGTGACCAGCCGTCTTCGCTAATCTTGGAATTACTGCGGGAGGTAGATGGCATCGTCGTCAGCGCTTGCCCGATTGCTATTCATACGCCGACTCGGAAAAATCAGGGACACGCCACAATGCACCGCTGGTGTCGGCGTCACGTCGCATGTATGTATTTAGATATGATAATTCTCCCAAGCCGGTGCACGAAAATGAACGCCAGAGACGGAGACGTACCGCCCTGTGAAGCCACGACACCACGCTTCACTTCTGGGAGCGCAAAGACAGCGTCTTCGCTTGCAACGACGATGTCACAGTTCAACACGAGTTCTACGCCGCCGCCGTACGCGGATCCGTTGACTGCAGCGATGATGGGTTTACAGGACGTGTGCCGGCGGGAGATGGCGGCGAAGCCGTTGAGGGATGAGGCAGTGGCTTCTTGCTCTGTGATGTGACCTTCCGTCTGGGCTTCTAGCCATCTGTGAAACGGAAGGGGTGGCATGGCGTGGTGGCGCTGGATGGATGACTTACGCTGTCAGATCGGCTCCCGCACAAAAGGCGCGACCTTGGCCGGTGACGATCACGACCCTTGGTAGATAGATAGATATGAATGGGAAAGAGATGAAATCGGATGGGGACGGGGACGCTACCAGAGAGAGGGTTCGTCGTCGAACCAACGCAAGACCGCGGCGAGGTCGTTGTTGAGCTGAGGAGAGACGGCGTTGAGGTATCTAGGGCGATTCAGGGTCAAGAGAAGGACATGTTCCTGAGGAAAGGAAACCTGGAGATCGTCTGAATGCAAAAGCTGGACCTGTGCAGCCAAATCAGCAGTCAAAGTCATGACAGGACGATGGTGTGTGACAATTTTTTTTTTTTTTTTTGCCAACGAAACGACATGCGAACCGAAAGAGGCAACAAGTTCCCAAGCCGGCTAGTCGGAGCTGGAAAAGAAAACAGGACGATGTTATATCGGGACAGGTCACCGAACATGTCCAACGTATCGCGTGAAACATCCGAGCGTCGCGTGGAAAGGCCGTTCGAAGACCACACTCGAAGAGGGATGCGGGGCCCGAGAGAATGCTGGGGTCGCGCGCAAGATGCGCAGCGCTGTCTGGCGGGTGTCTCCCCTGCGATCCGACCTCGCGGATTGACCATGTGTGTGCGTTGTGATGGGGGATTAGATCTCCGCTGGACATATCGGGATCGGAGGTTGGATAATCAGCATGCGATGTACCGTTCAGGACGGGACTCGGGAGTAGGAGGCGAGAACTTTCTTAGGACGAACACAGGCGATCAGAGTCCGAGATGAAACCAGACCCATCATGGCAACCGGACATGATTTATTGTGTGGGTGGAGGAGTATGAAGTCATCGCGGACCGAACGTGATGTGATGATGATGATCATTCATGTGGATTACTTGTAATGTGGTAGATGGGCGTGTACATATGCAGGACGACGAGTGATAGAGTACGCCCGCCCTCCTCCTGCACGGCAAACAGACACGATTATACCCCGCAGTGCTCCACACACACACAGACAAGACGACGCGGGGAGAACAATAAGACGAGTGAGGATCGGGTGCTAATCGTACAACTGCGGGATGGGATGTCCATAGACGTGAGGGACTCTTGTAACAAGAGGAAACCTCGACTAGCGTGCGCATATGCACGTGGTGTATGCGTATGGTGATACAGATGGGAGAACAGATGCGATCGACGGTAGATTGGATGACAACATGGAAAGGCTGTGGTGAGGGAGGGGGGGGGGGGGCGGATGAGCGATGCGCGCGCGTCACGGGTGGCAAAGGGACTTACTGAGCGTGGGGGGATCAATAAATAGAATGAGATGGTGAATGAGACGGTCAGCGGAAGGGGCAGCTGGGGGCATGAGCGCCGCGCCAGCCGCAGTGGCAGCACTGGGGTGCGTTTGCGTTCACCAAGGGGGAGTCATTGTGAGAGTGACGCGATGAGACGGGTACGGCGGTGGCAGAGGATGTAGCAGCAGCGGCGGAATGCATTTGGATTTGAGTGAGGAGGAGATGATGATGCTGAGGAGAGGAGGATTGCGAGGCTTTTAAAGTGTTTGAAAGGCCGGGGGAGAAGTTCCGTTATCGGGCTGTGGACAGAAAGCAAGAAAATTCCGACGGAGAGGAAAAAAAGGCGAGGATGCGTGTTGTGGCGTCATGAGTGGTGATGGCGGGCGAAAAGGCACCTGACCCAAAAGATGAAAGAGGCAGGCGAAAGAAGTGGACCCTTGGCGGTCACATCGCTCGAAGCTGCACCGGGCGCTACTACTATTCCACGATAACCTTTCGAGGTCACTGCTGCCCACATCTCTGGCACCCGTCCCCTCCCTCGGCTCAGCCTTGTCTTTTTCAGCAAGATAACGTACGGCACCTTCTCTATCTAACTCAACTCGGTAATGTTGCCTGTCCAACTGACACGCCTCTCCTCTCTCAGCGATCGGCACGCTTGGCTGTGTTGTTGGCCTTGAACTCAGATTTAGTTGCTGATTCAGCACACGGATCCAATTTCGTCCACATCCGCATCTTCCCCCCCCCCCCCCCCCCCCCCCCCCCCCCCCCCCCCCCCCCCCCCCCCCCTCCTTCCACACGCGCACACTGCCCCCCCTCCACACTCCTCTTTCATGACACCTCATCCACAACGTGTTCGGCACCCATCCCACCTTTGTCTCCCTTTGTCCACACCGGCACCGCGCACAACCGCTTACCATTCCACCCTTACGTCTCCCTGTAACTAGTCACACAAATCACCCCCCATTGTCCTTTTATCTACTTTTCCCACCACCCAACCACACGAAAATACATTTCACATGATCCTCCACCCACACAACACACACACCTCCCCCTTTCTCGTCATTATTGTGTTTACGCTTCCCGTTCGTCATCATTCAGACAGGACACTCACAAGGTACGAACAATGACAATGACAATGTCCAGGCACGCGACCTCTTTCTCTCTCTCTTCTCTCCACCTTGACGTCAAAACCCACCCATTCATTCATACTGCATTCATTCATCCTTGTTTGACCTTTTCCTTGTTTCATTTCGCCAACTGCCTAGCCCTACCCTTGTCCTTGTCGTTGTTCATATTATAAACACGTCAAATAAACACGTTTCGCCATGCCGGCTTCAACCATTTCTCCGCGGGTTCACGCACGCGTCACCGAGTCAAGCACGCCATCGTCGGACTTGCCAACGCCAACAACCCAGTTCCACCACACCACCCTCACGAATTTGTATTTCGTGTTTGTATTTGGAGCGCACCGCAACGCCAGCCACAACAACCGATGGCTGTTATCAACACTACGCCGATTGGCAAGCAGTGCAAAGTGACGAGGCGATGCCCATGGGCCATGTCCCAAAACAAAACAATAATAATAATAATAATAGAAAGGGCGACATCGCCGGTGCTGCCGGTCGCCCAGCCACCCCGCGTCCGTAAAAGTCTTCCAAAAACGACACTTCAAATCCGGTGTACGATCGACGACTTGGCGTGTTGGTGAGATGAACGCCTACCACCTCGCTGCGATGACAACCCGATCGTTGTTGGCGTAACCTGTTATCCCTACCGAGTCCGCATCCTTGTCTTGAACACCCCCCTGTAACACGCACGGTCACCCTTCCTTCCCGGCCGGTCCGTACACTGTATACTGCATTCCTAGATTCAGGGTAGTACACAATGCGAGACGAAAACTCCACTGCGGGTGATCTCGTGCCTAGAATTTGGGACTAGTCCAAGTTGGAACGGTGGCACATTGCGTTGCATTCGGGCCCGGACTCGGACTTGGGGGAATTGAGTTTGGGATGGCAACCCCTCGGGTACGGATATGGGTACCTCGCCGGTCATCGATAAGTCGATAGTCATCCCATCATGCCTTTTTACTCCACTCGGATCCGACACGTATCGATCCCGGCGAAAACACCAACTCAACCGGTCGAAGCACGAAACAACGTCGTAAAACAACGGACAGCACGGAACGTGGAACGTCATACCCGACGTGATATCGCAACAAGCATGAAACAACAACTCGGGGGTCATATGACGCGTTGATGCATTCTGAACAATCTCTCTTGCCTTTCTGTCGTGATGACAGAAAAAAAAAAAAAAAGGTTCCGAGTCGATCGGAATATCCTGATGGCTTCTCCCATGCACGAGGAAGGAACAAGGTCCAAACTTGAGCTTGAATACCAAGGGTGGGTTTGATCGATAATGATACGCTGATATGGCTATGATATGATACGAATCCGGCCGTAAATGCTGACCCATCATTGAATCTTGTCCCTGGTCCGAATTCATTAATCCTATACGAGATAGAATACATTCACATTCACAAACCGCTGAGAAAAAGAGAAAAGGCGTACACTGGCGCTCGACCATCTCATCGTGACGAGACGATGAGATAAGAAAAACAACACGCGGCAGCGAGATAATCGATACAATGCGCTACTTACGAGCGCAACAATCGGAAAAAGAAGGAAAAAAAAAAAAACACCGGCACCCGTACCGCCTCGTTCCCTTTACACCATCGTTCCCTTCTTCTTCGGCATATCCGCATACCATTCTGGTATGTCATTTGCCTTGGGCACCGCTTTCCGACGTAGCTCCCGGATCACCAACGCTTCCTCTTCCGCCTCTTGTCGCCTTCGCTCTTCTTTCAGTCGCTGCATCTCCTCTTCCTTGCGTTTCATCATCGCATCAAACTTCTCTCTTTCCTTGGCGCGCTGTTCCGTGCAGAAGAAAAAGGGCATGGCTGGCTTCTGATGGTCAGTGTGAAATGAAAAGGTGGATGCGGACGCGCAAGGGTGCGATGCCAAGAGTTGGCGTGGGCGTGCCGGTGCCTGGCTCTCAGGCACAGCGTCAGCGTGCGTCTTCCAGGGCTCGCTCGCCGCCAGCCCAGGCCTTAATTCTTCCCTCTTGCGCGCCTCCAGCCGTGCGTCTACTCGGAACGTAAATCCAGCCGGCTTCGTCAGCGGTGCCACACACGTGGCATTCTGTCACGTTCACGAGCGAAATAGATGAAAAAGAAAAAAAAAA
>QFEQ01002641.1:31760-45921 GCA_003316335.1 Hemileccinum impolitum
GAGCGGAATAGATGAAAAAGAAAAAAAAAAAAAAGAAAAAAGGTACAGTATGGCAAAGCGCACAGGTAGCCATCAAACATCAAACATCACAGCACAGTCAGCGCACTTTGGACGATTATCCCGTTAATAGATGGTACGTACCTGCTTCTTTTCAATCAAGGGTAAATCGCCGGTCGAGGTCGGCCCAGAATGCTGGCGCGGGCGTACAGACCGTAATGCGTTCCCGTCTCTCCTTTTCTTATCTCGTCGTTGGAGAAAAGATCGACTGATTTTCCGATCTTTGCAGTGTCCTTCATCACGTTCGTCTTTATCCTTGTTGATCGACTCCCGTATCCGACGCGAACGCGACAAGTATGGGAAAGGGTCCAGCGTCGGCCCCTTGCACTGGGTCGAAATATTAACTTGCGGCTTATACTTGGTCCGTGCACTCGGCAAAATCGCGTCTGGACGCGGCGTACGACTGTCACGCGTTTCAGACGGCGTGACTCCCCGTTCCGCATGTACGTGGGCATGGTTCTGGGAAGCTGCCAGATCTGGGGATCCGTGCCCGGAATCGCTCTTCGCAGGCATTAGTTTCCCCTTTTTGCGCCGGTGGTTTTGTTGATGTAGATCTGCGTCCATGCTGAGACGTTTCTTGGCGGGTCGCATGGGAGACACAGCATGTCCGCCGTGCTGTAGACCTCCTGTATATGCGGGGGAATTTGGCTGCGATGCGTTGGCCGGCGGTTTATGCGGCGAAATTTCAGATAACCTGAGCGGCTCATTTCTGGTGCTGGAAATGTCATGAATAGGTTGGGGTGGTGACGATGGGGCTAGAGGTGCGGCCGGCGTGCGAGTTCCGATGTGAACATCCGCCTCTCTAACAGCATCATTGGAAGCTTCTGTGAAAGAACTTTCGGAGGAGGGCTTGTAAAGTCTAAGGAGGTACCGTATCGTGTAGGGCCAACAAGGTTTGCACGATGATCACGTCAGCACCGACATTGGAGAAGAGACCAAAAGCGTAGAGAACCGGGCGCAAGGCACAGCAATTAGTAGCGATGGACAAGTTGAAACGTATCAGCAGACGTACCCAATTGAGGATATTATTTTTTGACTGTATGACACGAGGCGTTGAGCCATTGCACCGGTTCTAGCCTGCGGAAATTGGGTATTTTCGGAGTTGACGTCGGTATTGCCACCCATAGAGGCGGGCGGAACTCGTCCCTGTACAGCATGAGTGGCAATAGATTGCGGCGGGGTAAGTTGGGGGGGTGCGGAAGGAAGCACATTATCGACTTCCATGTTGCGGTCAGGATTGTTCTTGGCCTTCTTTGACACGTGTGTCGTCGGAAATGCGGGACGCTGGGAGCTGCCACCCGCGATAGCCTGGGGATACCTCATGAGTACGTAGAAGAACAAGGGCGATTACAAGAGCTGACTCACAGATTCTGTGGTCGTCCTCGGATTTCGGTTCGAGACAGGATCAGGGATCAAATTGTTTGCGTGAGCGGGTGTGTTATCTCTCGTATGGGTGACCACATCTTGGTCAGTGTGGTTCTGGTCCTCGGACCCAGGAGGGCTGTTCCGCAATTTCGAATTGAGAGGAGATGGAGTCGGGCATTCAGAAAAGACATCCCCATCCTGCATAGGCTGTATCACATGGACGTGCACGTGCGATGGTGCGTCATCAGCCTGATCAAGGGTTGCCACTTGGGCACGGAGGAGATTTAGACGCTCCTCGGAGACCAACGGGCTGTCCAACTGCCGATGTATTGATAATCCGAGGGTAAGTGGTTTAGCTGATGAGGACGGCGATGGAGTGGGTGACGTTGTGTGGACCCTTGGGGTTAGCTCATCGAGCGAGAGGGTTGGTCCGCGGGGAAGAGACACAAAGCTCGGGTCATCGTCCAGGTAAAAGTCGTCAGCAAGGAGCAAATCCGCAGATGGGATGTGCGCTGGGATCTGAAAGGACAGACTTGCGTCTGAAAGATCTGGCAGGTGATCGAGCGTGATGTCGGTGAGCATGTCTGAATCCATGTCGTCGTAGTCGTCGACGTTTGAGTTGGTTTGACCGTGGGAACAACTCTGACGCGTCGAGTCACGTGATCGTTCCAATAAATCCATAAACCGACTTGTTGAAGGTTCGAACTTAAGTTCGTACTTGACAAGTTCAATATCGCCTTGTCTGTGTTTTCAATTCATGTTTCACTCCACGCGGATGCGATAATGTCTTACGTCGCTCTCACACCCTTCTGTAGTAGCATCGATAGCCACCTTTCCCCACTTCCCCACAGTCTATCAACACGCCATCAGTTTGGCTGGACGGACGGTACACGTTTATACACCGTGTCCGTCGTTCTCCCTCGATCAACCTGCATCTTCCTCCCACATCGCGCTCCCATCAATCGCCATAATTTCCGCTGCATGCTTCCCCGACATGATTCCTTCTCAACGGGGGCCTTGCCTTGTGCATGTTTCGAACCACACTCCGTTCGATAAGCCCGATAATGTATGCACATCGTTCACCCGTGCATGTCAATCACTCACACACCCGTCCGTGTCGCCGTTTAAATCGCTTGTCCACATTCATTCTCCCAGGGACATCCTCGAACCTCTTGCATTCAATGCGTGTTCGAACACGGCCCGAGATGCGTCGACAATAGAATCTCCATTTCCGGTCCCCCTCGTTCCGCCGCCTTCTTTCTTTGTGCTCAGCTCATTTCTCCCGCTTTGCATTGAGGCCGGCGCTGCTTCCTTGCCAGCGTGGATGCTTCTCTTCGCGTCCTCTCTCCCCTGCTAGTTTATTCATATTTGCTCCAGGCACCGAGATGACGCTGTGGTTCTCGGACGTTTCCCAGGCAAACATACAATGTGTACGTGTCACCAGACCGTGTGGGTACGTTCTCCTCTTTCGGCATTCTCCCCAAGGCCACTCAATATCATAATCGTACATACCGCATATCACTTCCTTACCCACGTCGTTCCTCCTGAGAACGCGATCCGAGTCGTTCATTGAAGTCTGAATTCGCGGCGTTTTTCTTTTCATCTTTTTTTTTTTTTTGGGTCCGCACTCCGACGTAGGCTCTTCTTTTTTCAAATTGACGACGCATTGCGGGACGGCTCCCATCTGTTCATCCACGGTACGCGCCATCCCCCCACCTTCCTCCTGCCTGTTTCGTCGCTAATGACGTCCCCTTGGCGTTTTTCCCTTTTTTTTTTTTTTTTTTCAGATGACCCTGTGTGGTCGAACAGATCGCAGTATCAGCGCGCCATGTGCACCGTTCATGAACGCATCCGATTCATGTCTGTCTGACCTCACTCGAAGCAAAAGCCAAATCGTATTTTATTTATTTACCTATCAAACGGGCCGTTCCGCATATCGCGCATGGGGGACCGTGCGTCTCTGCGGTGGAATTCTATCCCACCCCATCCAATTCCGTAGAAATTCTGCTGCGACGACCGGGAGAGAGAACAAGAGCAGGCTGTGGTGACCGCCACTGGCCAATCAGCGTCGGAAGAATCGTCGGCTTCTTGTTCTCTCGTCCCTCGTCGGCCGTGTTCGACCGAAGAGCGACCGGACGTTACGCACGACACGAACGAACGATTCAGGAAACCCCCACGATGTAAACTCGATCGGCGCAGGACGCTCAGGTTTATCCGAATCGACGTCCTAATTTGTATCGAGGGTTCTTCTCTCTGCCTGGTCCATGTTTGGATTCGCTATCGGTATCAGTGTTGACTCCCCTTCCCTCGGTGTACCAACTATCTGGCGTACTGAACAATGAAAAGTGCCACGGGTCATATGACGCTACGCCGGGCGTTATCGATCGATGGGTGCACGGATACTATGATATACGCGATCAGATGTCTGACACGCCAGGTCCTCGGATGGTGGAGGGGGAGGGGTCCGGCTAGATGCCAGCTTCGAACCCGCTATCCCCCCTATCACTCAAGACGCGACGCGTTCTCACACTCTGTTCTCTCCCCGCGACACGGCGCGATATCGCCTGGACGTCGTAGCGTTGGCTAACCCGGATAGTTCCAGGTGTCTGGATCAGACAGTGATAGGGCCAGGAACGTGTTGGGCTATCCTCGTGTGGCTATCGCGTCGGGGTAAATCTACGACCGGTCACCCCCCCTTTTTTTAGAATTGACCCGTTTGAATTAAAATCATCCTGGTCCTATTTCGCGAGGGTTTGAAAGCCGTATAGTGTAGACCTGCATCGACGTGAGAGAGGGAGGGATGATGGCATGATGGCGGGCTCCAAGAACCCCCCAGAAGGCGAGAAGAACAAGAGCCTTGAGGCCGCATCCGTTTTCCGAATCAGAATCAGAATCAGAATCAGAATCAGAATCAGAACGTTGGCGATTTCATTTCGCCCCCGACATTGCGCCCTCCAACGCCCATCGTAACTTTGCTTGCGTTAACCTTGTCTTTTTTTTTTCCCTTTTGTACAAACCTGTTGAACGTTCCCGTGAACGTTGCGCGTTCGATTCAGTTCTGCTGATGCCCATGCATATGGCACGCCATATCATTGGCGTAGGGGTGTACGGTAACCGTACGCCCCATTGACCGTTGACGTACACACGCGTCCCTTTTTTTCTTTTCGCTTCCATCAAATATCAAATCGCGAGAGCTTTCCCTCCGCCTAATGTGCTGTACCGCACATGGAATGATAGGGGGCCGTGATCATGAATCATGATGCACAGGGACAGGGAAATGTGGGCCCAATCACAATCACACACGAGGACGGGTGCATGTGTGTGTGGCGAGTGTGCCAACGCGCATTGAGAGCATGAGAACGCGATAACATGCGCATGGATCAGAAATACACCGTGATCGGGGACAGAAAACAAGTGGACGGACATGGGACACCAAGATAACCTGACACGACAAGACAAGGTAAGACGAGCCACGAACACGGCCCCTCACACTATCCTGGACCGTCTCTCGCCATCCCCTCCTTCCATATCCATCCAATGTGCTTCTTCGTTTGATGGGGTGGACAAGGGAAAGAGTGGAGAAGGGGTGAGAAAAGTGGGGAATAATGAGGATATCGGGATGGACAACGCCAGCTCACACGCGCTCCAACGGATGTTTATCCGCGACACTGACAAATACCTCAACGTTCCTCAGCGTCTGTCTATCTTCTTCCGTCAACCGTGTCGTGCCCGTGACGGATGGCGATACACTGGCAACGGCTGGTGTGGTGCATGTCGGTGAGACAGCCTGGGATACAGAACCCGTTTCGGACGCATTTGCAAATTCGAAGAGCGTAGAACTCAGTTTGGATGCGAGGATGGGGAGATAGCCGCGTTCGGTGTTGGTGTGGCCGCCTATGGATTCATCCGGCAATCGCGCGGGAGCAAATAATCATAGCCGGGACCGCGAGTGACAGCATTCAGCGTGTGTCCACCGCCACAGAAGCACAGAACGACAAGGATCAGTAGGGAGAGGGGAGTGATGACGAAAAAAAAAAAAAGAGGGGAGCACTCACAGAGGACAACGTATCTCCCTGCTGCGACCGCTGCCAAGACTTCGTGCTACACCGTAGATGGATCAGTAAAGACGGACAAGTTGCGTGAGAGTGGTGTCAAAATGACGTGGCAGCGACGGACGTCTATGAAACGGGGGATGATAAAGGAATATGGAAGGACGTACATGAGCCATTTCACCAGTAAAGTAGACGTCCGCTTCGACGCCTTCAAACACCGAACCGCCAGAGCCCGCACAGATCGCGACCGTTTGCACCTTACGCGGCACCTCCGGTCGTCCGACGTCGACTTGAGGGTGTACGATTAAGGCAAGGAAGATGCCAACCCCCAAGGATAAGCGGGAGGGAACGGGTCGCGGGTAGATCATCAGATCAAGCGGTGCAACCGAATAGCACGATCGGAACAATCGGTCGTTGATGGCAGACCAGCGCGTCATTGAAACAATTCAAGGATCAGGCTTTCCTGCTTACCGTACTGGAGATGAAGGTGCTTCTTGATCCTCCTGACAAGCTCCTCGATCGATATCGGATCTTGGAGCGTGAGGCGCCTGCCAAGTCCGCCTCCGTCGCCCTTGGGCTCACCGAGAAGCGAGACATTCACGGGACCCAGTGTGGTGGCATTTTCGGGATTTCCGGCGCATTGGGCGAGCCAGTCGTTGTTACCGCCGTGCAAGCAATCGAGGGCGGTGTGAGGCGAATAAACAGACACGCCCGCCGCTGCAAGTTTCAAAAGGGACGCTTGAAGTGGGTTGGCGAGCGTGAGCGACGGAAGGGGTTTGAAAATTGTAGGGTGGTACGACACGACAAGTGCTACCGAGGGATCCAATGCTTCTTTGAGAACAGCGGAGGTAAGGCTGGACAAAGAAGACAATCATGAAAACGTTGTCGGACGTGACCAACGCAGATGTGGGCTCACTCGATCGTTAACAGAACCCGGTTGGCGTTTGGCCGCAGAACAGGCGACTCTGAATGGAGTATGCGTGCCCATCAGAAGGCGTGCCCGGAAAGAAGCTTATCATGTTGGCACTGTACCTAGCAACAGGCCTACCTGTTTAAATCGTGGTCGATGTTCAAGGCGCCGTGGACTATATCAAGGATATGAAACGACCTACGTTATCCCATTTTTCTGCGAGTTTGAGCGGCGCGATCCGCTCCATAGCCTTGACGGCATACTTGGCTACGATGTACGAGGTCATTGTTGGCACGGTCTCGATAACACTGGAAAAAATCAGCTGAGAAACAGAGAGAGACTTTTTATACGGTCCCTAAAACCCAGGGCTATTCCAAGGCTATCCCGAGTGTTGTCCCAAGCGCTTGTCACCACTTGTCGCGGTACTACTAGTACTAGTACGTACCGTACTGGCATTCGAGACTAGTGCAAGTCACGTGATAAGATGAGAGACACGTTTGCGCGCAACTCACATCAGCGACAACAAGATGGTCAGTCTGGAATCTTTTCCTCGATTCAGTCCTGATAGAAATGTGTAACAGGTCGTGTTGGCTGCCTCGATATGCACAAAAGGCGGCAAAGGTACGATCTGGCACTTTTTTAAAAAAAGAAAGAAAAAAAAGCAACTTCATCTCTCGACAGCCGTACTTTCGCGTCAATTCCACCCGATGACGCGAACCAGAATCGAATCCCTCCTCGCATCTTTCCCAAAACTTATCCCCACAAATAGCCAACACACCTCCGTAGAGACAGCCGAAGTCCGTTATGTCTACCAACCGCTCGAAGAACTCTACATCCTCCTCATCACCAACAAAGCGTCGAACATCCTTCAGGACATCGATACATTGCATCTCTTTGCCCGCGTGGTGTCCGATATGTGTAAGAACGTGGAGGAGCGCGAGATTCAGAGGCAGTCATTTGAGTTGTTGGGTGCTTTCGACGAGATCGTTAGCTTGGGTTACCGGGAACACGTCAATCTGCTCCAAGTACGGAGCGTGCTGGAGATGGAGTCTCACGAGGAGAAGATCCAGGAGATCATTGCACGGGTGAGCACCACGTCGTCACAAGGTAGGAAACGCTCTCACACTCTACCTCCTTGATCGCAGAACAAAGAAGCCGAGGCAAAAGAAGAACTCAAGCGCCGTGCCCGTCAACTCGAGATGCAACGCCGGGAACAACAAAAGCGTGCTGCCGCCCTTGGTGGTGGTTCCTACCTTGGTGGTGGCGTGTCTGGCTACACGTCCGTCCCGAGATACGACGCTCCCGATTCCTCTACTGCACCCACAGCGTCGCCTGCGCCAGTTGCAGCATCTCGCCCGCCTCAATTTAAGACGGGCGGCATGAAACTCGGGGGAAAGAAAACGAGACAAGCAGAACTGTTGGATGCTCTCGGGAGCGAAGTCCTCACTGTCGAGGACATGTCTTCCCCTCCTACACCCGTCCCCGTCGAACCCCCAACCCAAGTTCAGAAAGATGCCCGGGGCAGCCTTCCACCTGTCACTCCCGAAAGGCAAGTACTCTCGTCGGGCCTAGTCTGACAACCTTCACGCATATATCTCACACAGCATACACATCGTCATCAATGAAACCATCTCGGTGTCGCTCCTGCGCGAAGGCGGCGTCAAATCCATGGAGCTCAAAGGTGAGATGAACTTGCAAGTCGCCGACCCGTCGAACGCACACATCAAACTCGCCCTCACGCCATTTCCGACCGATTTTGGGCTCGACCTCCAATTCAAACAACACCCCAATGTGGCCAAGTTTTCCCCAAACCAAGAAAAGATCATCGCGCTCAAGGATCCCTCGAGGGCATTCCCGGTCGGCCAAGCACTTGCTGTGCTCAAGTGGCGCTATACAGGCCAGGACGAGAGCTACGTCCCTCTCTCAAGTAAGACGCTGTTTCTCTCTCGACCGAGCCGCCTTGCTGACACCTTCCCTCTGTTTTTTTTCTATCTCCCTCCTGCATACAGTCAACTGCTGGCCGTCCCCATCCAACGACGGCAAGTGCGACGTCAACATTGAATACGAACTCGAACACGACCACATCACGCTGTACGACGTCACCATCACCATACCCCTCCCCACGGGCTCGTACCCGACCGTATCCGACGGCGGTGCGTCGCGCTGGTCTTTCAACCCGTCGACGCACGCGCTCGACTGGTCGATCCCGCGGATCTCCGCCGACACCGAGGAGCGATCGGGCACGCTCGAGTTTACTGTCGGCGGGGACGACGTGGGGGTATTTTTCCCTGTTAAAGTTGGGTTTGTCGCGCAGGGGAGTTTGCCTGGGATTGGTGTGGCCAAGGTGACGAGGGTGAATGGAGAGGAGGTCGTGTTTTCGTCGGATGCGGTGGTGAGCGCGGAGGAGTATGTCGTGCTGTGAGCTTCGCCTTTGTCGTCTTCTCGCACGAGCGCTCGCTGGTCGAGGACCTGAAACTTTCTCTGGTATTTGTGATCGTGGTAACATGTGCGATAGACGTCCATAGTACTATTGCATGCATTAAACCAGCTGTCCGTCTCGGGATACCATAGAAAGAAAAGATAACATGACGGTCCACCAAAGCAGTGCATGAAAGCATGAAAACGAGAGAGCAACGATGGAGAGAACGTGAAAGAAGCACGGTATTTATGCATCACCCTCGAGAGCGCCGCTTCTCGACGGTCGCACTGTGCCGTCGACTCTGTCCAGACGAGAGGGTCAACCACCCGACGCCAAGTACGCTCCCACTCGCACTCCCATGACTCGCCCTACTCTTGCGTTTGTCGTCATCGACGGACGCCAACGACGGCGACCGCAACGCGCTAAACATGGACGTCCGCTTCCTCACGCTTGGCGGGTGCATCATCCCCACCTCGTCCACCCCGTGACTCCCACCGCGCATCGCGTACGAGGACGGGGGGTGTCTGCTCCTCGTGTGAGCCTTCGTACCAGCCTCGGCCAGGCCAGGATGGACGCTTCCTCCAAGGGGCCGGAAGAACCGCGCAGCGACCGTCGTAGCCCGCTTAACGTTTCCCTCTCCCTCTCCCTCTCCATGCCCGTGCCCGTGCCCGTGTCCGTGTCCGTGTCCGTGTTCCTTGCCCATCCCATGCCCATGCCCATGCTCGTTTCCTACCACACCCGCACCCACACCCGCACTGACCCCCTTCGGCACCACCACCCCACCCTTCGGATCAACCATCCTCTGAAACGCAACGAGCGTCATAAACGCATCATTCCCCGCATTCTGGAGTACACACGACGGCGCGATCCCAAACGACCGCAAGAGCGCGGCAAGGCTGAGAAGCGACGCCAGCGCACGCGCACGGCCGGATTGGCGGTCATGCATCGGGCCGCGTTCGCCCGTGGAAAAGAGGGCACATTCGAGGTGGGCAATGTCGAGCGTGAGCGTGTTGGTGGGGAGTTCTGGAGAGAGCCCGTGTTTTTTTTTGGATGACGCGTTCGAGGATGGGGATGGGAAAAAAAAAAGCATAAAATAAAATAAAAAAAACAAGAGGTAAATTTGGGCAAGGGGAGATGAGCGGGGGTGGTCGTTGAGAGCAACGCACAACGGGACGTACTGATCTTCATCTCCTCGAGACGTTGCATCATCACTTGAAGCCCATGTCCGACGAGCACGACATTGTTGGCGACTGTCTCCGAGTCTGGGCTCAGGAGACTGCTGTTCAACAGGCGCATCAACATACGCGGATAACACGGACAGAGCAGGGTTTGGGGGGTTGTAAACTGCGTTCAAGGCTCACCTCAGGATGGACTGAATGATCCGTGGCATCTTTGCTTTCGGTATTACTTGACTTTCTCCAAACTGGGCCGGTTCGCGGTTTGCAGTTTTCATTGAGGTTATTTTCCGATTGGTGGTGAGTTTTTTATTATTTTAAATGTCAATGGAAGCAACGGATGGTCGGGTCGAAAAGGGTTACGCACTGCATACTGCCCGTTGTCAACCTACCGCACACGATGAAAGAGAGGAAAAAAGAGACATGAACATGTCAGTTGCGCATCAATAAAGCCCTCTTTGGGACATGACGGAGACCATAATGAAATGGCGCAGATTGAACGCACCTGCCACGACACGGTTGACGACCGTTTGTGGAACGCGTCCGCATATTCGGAGATGATGTAGTGACCCTTGCTAGTAAAAACCCAGCTCATGAGCGCCTCGTGTCCTCGTATTTTTCCAGAAAAAGGAAAGGTACACACCGATAATTCGTGTCTGGAACAGGCGGCCACGCGCCCGCTCTAAAAAGTCAGCCACCCATCAACATTGCGGGTGTTAGGGGTGATTATAGCCAATAAACGCACGCCACAAGATGACTGCTTCGGATAGCTGCATATCCCCATTCGACGCACGGTCGCCCGTTCCTGTCGTGCGATTTGAAATCGATAGCCAGGAACGTCCTATCCCGCGATGCCCAGAGCTCTCGAACTGCGGTCGGATCGCCTCCCCGGACGCGGGTCTTGAGCGCGGCAAGGGCGACGGCAGGGAGGGATGCATGGAGTTTCTTGTATGTCGACCCGTCGTTGAGGTGTCGGAGGTGGCGTTGTGTGGACTCGAATGGCGTGACGAGAAGCATGTTATCCACCTGGGGCAGCGTTTCTCCGAACCTGCACGCGAACGGTGCATGCCGTGCACGGACATGGGATGGGATGCATAGATGAATAGGTGGATGGATGGATATGGAGAATGAGTTCCGGAGAGAGAAGGTGAATGAAAAGGGAGGTTACCGTTGCTTGATCATCCTGAGAAAGGCAGCGATGGAGGACATGCGGGTGACGATATGTGCACGGCCCGTGCGTGCATCTGTGACAGTGATCGCGGGCCAGGAAAAGGCGAGGAACTGTTCAAACGTCTCAAAGAAGTGGCCCCACGTCCGGTCATGCCTAGGATAGTCGAGAAAAGGTCCATCAGCAGAATGTGGGCGTGGGTGTGAGACACCTCGTCGTACCATGGGACGCTGTGGAGCTGGAAATGGCCCATGTAGGCCGAGTAGACCTGCAAGGGTGGGGACTGAGTCGTGCATGTATCACCAAAAGAATCAAAAAAAAGGATCCGCACAGACTGAAGGTCATACTCCCAGCCTTGAGGATCGACCAAGTGAAAGTCGGACATGGCTTCGAGCTGCAGGACGGCGGTATGACCAAGGAGTCTGACAAGCGAAACACCCGGTGGGAGGCCACAGTGGAGACGGAAGGAGGCCTAAAACGTTGCACCGGGTCAACTCGGGCGACAACAATTGTTGGGGTCCATTTAAGCATAATTTAAACTTGACTGAAAGTGGGGGGGCATACATTACCACATGTTACGGCTCAGGGAGTACAAGCGAGAGCCTCTCTCGTACGCGTCGTAATGAAGACGTCCATGGCTGGGAAGGACCGTCATGCGGAACAAAACTTTATTTTTCGTCTGGTATGAAGTGTCACCACGGTGCCATGTCATTTTATGTCAAAGAAGTAATAAAAACCAAACGTTGCGGACTTGACGTCTTGCGCAATACACTCAAATATGGTATCGCATTCGGATAATAGGTACAACAGTTTCATTAATGGGGAAAAGAGTATTCACAAGACACCCACTGCAGAGAATAAACACGGTTAGCTCGGAAAAAAAAAATTAGCATGGGAAAAAAAGGAAGGAGATCAGAGACTTGAATGGGTCCCGAAGGAACGACGCCCAAAAGTGCAACGTGGCACGTCGCGGTTGCAATCGATTGCATCCTGAAGAGAAGGTCGACCGGGAGGTTGCAACATACCTAGACCAGAGTTCCGAGCGACTGAGTTCAAAGCTAGACTTCTCCGGAAACAAGCGACCGCTCAAACGTAAAAAAACAGATCTACGAAGACAAGGTGGACTCAGTAACCGCCAACACGAGACAATGAAACAAGGCATCAGGGGATTCGTTCTTCTCATCGCCTGCCAAGCAGACTATCGAAGTGAGCTGAGTATGATCGCTTTTTTCATCATGAAGGAGAAAAAAAAAGGGAATGAAAAAACAAACCTCTGGTCGCTGCGCATGACGAATGCACTTTTTTCTTCCAACGTGCACCGATCCAGTTCACCTGCCCTCAACACGTCCCAGCCACAACCCGAAACTATACAGTACCACACAGCCACATTCTGTGACCGACCGACGTCGACATCCGCCACAGTACACAACACTCAACCCAACGCCGACAAGATGCAAATCTTTGTCAAGACCCTCACGGGAAAAACAATCACCCTCGAGGTCGAGTCCTCCGACACCATCGACAACGTCAAGGCCAAAATCCAAGACAAGGAAGGGTAAGCCCCGCCAACCTCTCTCTACCCCATACACACACGTCACGCATGGCGCAGCATCCCCCCAGACCAACAGCGCCTCATCTTTGCCGGTAAACAGCTCGAAGACGGTCGTACCCTCAGCGATTACAACATTCAAAAAGAATCCACCCTCCACCTCGTCCTTCGGTGCGTCCGTGCCCGCGGTTCTGTTACTGTGTTACTGAATCGCGTGTATAGTCTCCGCGGTGGGATCATTGAACCTTCGCTCAAAGTCCTCGCATCCAAATACAACTGCGACAAGCAGATTTGCCGCAAGTGTTATGCACGGCTTCCGCCGCGTGCGACCAACTGCCGCAAACGCAGCTGTGGGCACTCTTCACAGCTCCGCCCGTGAGTCTCTTCCTCGTTCTGTCTGTTTGCTTGTTCTCATGCCATTGTGCGAATGACAGCAAGAAAAAGCTGAAGTAGCGGACACGTCGTTGCATACTACAGGGAGTGATCGCGAGGGCATCCGTCGCTTGTACTTTCTATCACACCTGATTGGCATGAAATTTTAAGCCTACGACCGAAACTTGGCTCAGGCGAGTGATTCCCAAGGATAGTAAACGCCATGTATGTATTCAAGTGTAAAAAAGACATTAAAATGAGTGGTCAAGTATTAGCTTCAAGGGCAAACATCACTACAAGACAGGACAGCGTCATGGGGATGAACATGACCAAAAAAGAAGACCGCCAAAATCTGGATGCACCACAACCCTCTATTACCGTGTAGCGAACAGGGTCAATGATACGGAACAAAGGAGAGATGACACATTCTGTCCAAACGTCCAGAGAGAACAAGGTCCGATCACCAAGCACGTCCAATGATAGGCCATCAACCGTAATGTAAAAAATGTCACCAAACATCGCCACCAACACCGGAAACTAGGAAAGAAAATGGTATACGAGACGAAGCCCAACCTAGCCCAGCTGAAAAAAAGAGCGTTGCCGAGACATTGGACTTTTTCAACCAGACGTTTAGAAGACCATGGCGGCACCGGCAACTGCCGAGAGAAGCAGAGCTGCAGCAGGAACCATGCCAGGGACGTTGAGCGGAGCAGCACCCGAGTTGAGGGCAGAAGGGGTAGCTGAAGCTGAAGAAGAGGCCGAAGTGGCCGCAGTGGTGGTCACAGAGGAGTGCGACGAAGTGGGGATAGTGGCCGTCGACGAGGGAGTAGAGAAAGTGAGCGACGAACTGGAATGACAGTCAGTACACGCATGTCCATTTCTTTACAAACAAGATACACTGACGTGGAGGTAACACTGGAAGTGGATGCTACACTGGTCGTGCTCGTGCTTGTGGCACCAATGGAGAAGTCGCCGCTCGTAGAGTAAATCTGGTTGACGTTACTGGTAAAATGACGTTATATCAATGACAAATCAAGAATACAAATAAGGAAATCATACGAGGGATTGATGGCCTGAAGAGTGTATCCAGAACT
>QFEQ01002641.1:45952-68219 GCA_003316335.1 Hemileccinum impolitum
TTTTTTTTTTTTTTTATGCTGGTCAGACGTTGCAAGGATGCAAGACAAGCTGTGACTTACGTTGCGGGGACTTCAGGAAGTGTGAGGGTAAGTGTTCCCTGAGCGGTGGCCACATTGTTCGCAATGGCATACACGTTGTTGAAGGCCTGGTTGAACAGCTCGATGGAGAACACCTGCGGATCCGAGGTGGTGGCCGACCAAGTGATTGTCACTTGGCCTGAGCTTGTTGCGCTCTGGAGGGCATTGATGGTGAAAGCCGAGACAACAAGGGGAAGAGCGAGCGCAAGTGTGCTAGACAACCGCGTTGAGGCCAACCACAGGCAGGCAACGTAAAGACGACTTACACGAGTTTTACAAACATGTTTTCAATCGTGAGAGACGGAGACAAAGACCGAGTGAGAGAAGAGGGAGGAGGATGAACTGGGAAGAGTTGGGAAGAAAAGGAAGAGAGCGGCTGGCTTTTTATTCACGGATGGTCTGAATACAAACTTGAAATTCACACGCTGAATCTGGCGGGATGTTGATGCCGGCAGCACGGTGTTGTGGGCCTTTGCAATCTTTCCCAGACGGGCGACGCGCATCAAAAATGGGTTCTATGTCCACTCAGAGTCCGATTACGAACTACAAACTACCGACCGTACACGTACTACTACTATGCGGTCAACGAGAATGAAAACCGCCTGGTCGTGAACAAGCCCGTCTCAGTCCAATTATAGTAAAGCGGCCTAATAGATCTGCGTGGGAAGAGAGGTTTGTCACGTATGCCAAGAGCAACCAACAAGACGCACTTCGTCAAACGGTCGGGTATCATGGAAACAGCTCTCCCAGACTTGGTTGACTGCACGCGCCGCCGTGGCTTCGTCAGGACAGCTCGGGTTGGCGCGAACAGACAGTATGGCCCTCCGTCGGACACATGCCTGTGCACCCAAAATTGTCATGTCGGATGAGTCAGGGGATCAAGGGACGAAAAAGGAGGTGTCAAAGACGGATATAGCCAACATGAGAGAGGCTACCTGGTGTTGTTTGGTGAACGACACGTGTCCCCGGCCGAGTTCACGCATGTACCTGCAGTCCCCACTCAAGCTGTTTGCGCGAATCTGAGTGCAACGTCAGAGACGACCACCGACAAGGAAATGGACCCACTTCACTGCAAGCGTGATGCCGCAAGTTGCTCCAGTCGACGTCAAACTTGCAGTGATCATACATGTGTACGAGCTCGTGTGTCAGGGTGTCCTCCATGTGTCGCTTGCTGCCGGGATGGTTTTGGCATAGTACAATTGCGCCTGCGGGATGAAATCCCCCCGAACGCGTACGATCACACGGGGCACACACGATATTCTCGGGTGGTACAATGCAGCCGGACAGACGCAAATGCTTGAGCATAAACACGACGGACGGACCTGGCAAAGTGAACGCCGAGCACGAGGAGAGGACAAGAACGACGGACTGTAATGGATGAGCTCGGTCTTCCATTTTTCGCAACGAACCTGGCATTCTTCCGGCGTGTTGGCCAAGCCAGCCAGTGCAGCGGCCTTCTTGAGCCACCTCTGAAACGCAGCCGCACTGCCCGGGTCCGCGGGCGTGCTTGAAGGCGTCGCCATAGTCGTAATAGGAAGAACGCACGCGTCTATTCAACCCCGCTCTACAATCGCCCATCCATGCGACACTCGCCACAATACGTCCACCACATACCGACTAAACGTGCTCCCCTCCGTCCCCACCACACCCCATGCCCTCCCCATCACCAGCGCATCCACAATTGGCGCCATATACCCCACCAATCGCACCCCATCATATCCGTTCCGCAACCCCTCCAGGTGTCCCATCTCGCTCTCAAACGACCCAAGTGTATACGTACATGGAAACGTGTGTATCAGTGGTGCCAGTAGCGGGTCGTCCAGGCCATCTGGTGCATCGGTCGCAATGAACAGAGGCACATTGAGTCGTCGGAGGCTGGGTGAGGTATGCAATCCATGACGACAAGAGCGCTTGGGCGAGAAAGTGTCCCCGAGCAAAGGTAGAGCAGGATGAGGTACCCGCAGACCGGCCACGTCCGGGGGCATCTCTGGTGGGTCCTCGTCGCCACCTCTCGCCACCACCTCGTCCATCACACGCCTCTCGAGCCCCAGCGCCATTTCCATCTCCACGCCTAAAATGTCCCGTACGAGTTTCCACCAAACGAGCCTCACATTTTCGCGTGCGCCCTTTTGAAACCGACCGTCCCCCACGCGCACATGTGCACCCACGTATGTCCCGCCAAGCGCCTCCCCAATCCGCTCCGCAGCTAGCGTCAACACCGTATTCCCCAACACCATGTGTCGCCTCACCTCACCCCGAACCCGTCGGTTTTCCGCCTTGCGCAGTCGAAGTCGTGATGATCCAAAGAGCGTCCCAAGCTGGATGAGACGCTGCGGTGCAGCGACGAGCATATCGATAGCAATCGCACCGAGGTACTTGTCGCCCTCCCGTACAGGCGCAGACGTATCCACAAACTGATACTCGTACGGCGCCGTGTCAGGCAAAAAGAGTGTCTCATCCGGTCGGACGCCAAGTCCTTCTTCGATCCATGCCGCGGTCCCGTTCGACACGCGCACGAGCGCCTGGTGAGCTTCTATCGGTCCCAAATCCACGAGCCACGCCCACGGGACGAGCGTGTATGCCATGTAGTCCACGCACTCATCCGGCGTGGATACGTCCGCTGGGGTATATGCGCAGTGGGCTCGCCCTTGCCGTTTATCGCTCAGCCGGAGCATCCGGGCGAGCGTGTTCGAGCGGACGTAGCGCAGCGTTTTGGGACCTAGACGGGCGGGTGGAACGAGGAGGGTGCGATTAAGGAGACGTGCGAGCGTGAGCGCGTTTTCGAGTGCGATACGTTGGTTATGGAGGCCGCTGTGGGGGAGGTAGGCGAGGTAGGCGGTGGTCGCGTCCCTGGCAAGGGTGTCGAGACGCGTGTCGGGTTCGTCGAGGGCGTCCAAAGTGATGTTGGGTTGGTGTGATGTCGGATCCTGGTGTTGTAGGGTGGGAGGTGCATCAGATCCTGCGGGCTGAGACGCGGCGACTGTTCAAGCTCGGATCAGCGAGACCGAGGGAGTGGGTACGCACGGACTGACTATACCTCGTCGTAAGTAGCCAGTACGCATACGCGAAGCAGGCGAGCGCGCCGCATGCCAGGAACGCCACGAGCACGACGATGCGACGCGTACGGCGGTAGGGTACGTGGAGGTACACGCGCGAGGACGGGTCTGACAGGTTGGACCCGGGGCGAGAACTGCGTGGTGGACGCATGCGATAGGCGCCTTTCTCGTCTGAAACGGAGGGCGACTGGAAGGCATACCTCGACCTGTTGGGCATTAAGAAAGTGGGGATGTTTGTTTGCATTTGTTGAATTCCAAAGGCTTTGGACAATTTTGGAATTCTCCCTGTCTGCAAATGGAAAAAACTAGGCGCTGTTGCCAGCTCAAGAAGTCGGGGGTCCGTCCGCCTCTGTCCAAGATGGGATTCGACGCGCGGATAAAGGGAACCCACTGCGATCGTGCATATCCGTATCCACTATCAAGATATTTACAGCAGGCTATAATAAAACGGATTATACGTATGGACCTCATTCCATCATTCGCCGGTGCACCTGGTCGGTCGTCCGCACCCCACGCGCTTGCATCTCAAACTCTTGCTCGCATTTTTTCCCGTGTTTCATACAGGACATGACGACACGGGACGCTGAACGACAGAGGGGCGCTGTTTCCGGTCATACACGGGCACCTTGGGTCCAGCGACCGAATTAGCGAACCAGACTTGTGTGTGGGAGACGATTCGCCCGTCGCCGGAGTACCTGGCAAGTTATCTGTGTTTCCGTTCGACTGCAAACGCGCGATCGAGGACGTCCGAGGCAAAACCAGCACACAACGAAAACATCGTGATAGCGATGGCCCGCGGCACCAGTACCAAAAAAAAACGGCTCGACATGGTTGGCGGACAGCAACCCCGCTGAGCCCCATCTGGACCGGCACGACCGAAAACACGACCGCGTACCACAGCTGCAACGGCCAATCCGCGTTTCTCGAATCCCACAAGCAGTGCAGCTCAGCTGGTTTTGGGCGTGGAGGGTGCAAGACCACCGTGTGTTGCGTTTTCCCCTGAGGTTGAACGTGCGTTCTTTGTAGGTCATGTAACCTCGGGGTAATCACCGTCGAGCTCTCTCTTCTGCCTCTCCATGCTGCCAATCCGTATAGGAAGGGTCAGCATGATCATCTTGCTGATCTTTATGGCTTGACATACACCCCACTGAGCGTGCTCATTCGTGCCAGACAGCAACATCCCTCGAATGCGGGGATGGGACAAAAGTACACCCTTGGTGTTGGTCAGGCGACGGCCACGGGGGACGTCTGTTACATAGGGTGGAACACGCTCGCGATAGTGATGGTTTTCAAGCTGCTCTGGCGCCCGAATCTTGATGTCCTTCATGATGCGTTCAGAATTCTTGACTAAGCCATCCTTCTTGAACTTACTACGGTTAATTGACTTTATCTCCCAAAGGAGTCCTGGAAGTCGTTGTAATCTGAACGGGTGTGCCACAATCTCAGATCGTCCATGGCCGTCATCCTGTTCTATCCTGACATCGTGCTCTGGGAGTAGTGTAAAAAAAAAGCATGAAACAGTGCCTGGTAAAGCTTCCCCTCATTAAATGGCGTGCAAAATAGTGCAAGGCGCTCTTGTAAGAAGCGGTGAACTGGTATTCAAAACTATTCAGCATTTCCATTAAGAATAGTGTTGCGCAGGTCGGAGGGGTTTGTTGTCGGGGTGCGAAGACAAGGTGGTCCATCACCCATTTGCGCCACCGCGAAGGACCCCCTTGTTTGGAATCAGGTAGGTGCAGACTACCGAAAGATAAGCACGAATGCAAAAAGAGTAAAAGAGAAAAACTGTTCGGATGCATATCAGGGACGGCCCCCCAAGGCTCTTAATGCTAAGATAACAAGTATGAAATAACAGGCCCCAAAAACCAGAATCTGAAATGGTGTCAAGGCTGGTGACCGGTCGTAAGCCAGTGAGGGAACAGAAAAAAAGGGGTAACACACCTTGCGTAGTCAACGTGCTCATCTATTACCAATTCCACTTTCTTGACCAACAGAAGGCACAATCGCGGCATGAAACTCGCGCGTCAAAGGCTTTTCGATAACGGAGTGTAGTCCTATATATAGTTTGTCAATGGACCACCTAATCATTTCCTTTATCTTACCAGTTTCAACCCAGTAGTCTGCAATCGCATTGTTTTCTGACGCTTCCATAACTGATGGAGGGTTGTATAGCTTGATAAGTCCAGAACCCCATCTTGCTGCATAACCATTGTAATGCTCTTAATGCGACGGGAGATTGAACTAAAGAAAGGCGGTGAACAAATAAGGGATATGCAAATGGACGACGTACTTGACGGTGGGATTCATGACAGAGGATCTCGACTTCCTTTTCAGTAAATAGGAAAAAGGTCGCGTAACGGTCGTCTTTAGCATGCATTGGGAAGGTCTGAGGAAAATTACAACAGGTCCGATTTACAGCATTTTCACACACCTTGACGTTGTTTAACGATGGCAGCCGGCCCAATCTTACGATATTGCACATGCCCACCATACATACTTGGATACGCCGTATTATTGTCCTATCGAAGAATGTCAATCAACCGTGTCTCAGTCGTTGGCATCGACAAACCTTCAGAAACCAACCGAGCACTGAAGCAAAGGAAGCGATAAAATGAGGGAGCTGCAGCAGAGAATAAAAAACGGACCTCACGAGAATAGCCGTACTCTATCGCGACATGCACGGGCGAATCATATTCGTCGATAAGGACCACAACGGGCATCTGGTAAACTCTCCGAAGCTCCCGCGAGATGATCCTTAGTGCATAGCACCTCCTCTCTTGCAGAGCTCCAGGCCCACGTAACGCTATGCAAAAGGTGCCGTCCACAAGGTCACTATATGGATTGGATGGATTTTCAAGTATATATCTTCGAATGTGGTCTCACCGACATTCTTGAACAGTTAAGTGTGACCCCCTCTCCAGATAGAAACTAGCCAATTTACCTGGAGGTCAATATACAGCAGTAATGGCCGTTCCTACAAACAGTGTGGTAGCTGTATCCCTGGAGCTTGGTCCGTGCTTAAGAGGTCGTTGCAGAAACTCCCTGAATGGCCGTGTAGGCGAATACAGAAATGTTCAACAAGAAAGGAACTCAACCGAATCATCGATATTGTACGGCTCTTTCCACAACGCCCCGGGCGAAGAATGAGGTGGTGAGCCAGATGGAAGGCCTCAATGCCGCAAGGGTTTTATTAACAAACGTGGCTTCTGCATCCTGAGGTTGAGAAAAAGAGCTAGACCCAGGGGATTGAACCACAATGCGGACATCTCCTCCACTGATGCATACAGCGCAGGGATGAGAAGACTTAGGGTCTTGGCAAAGCCCTGGCAGTTGCGAAACCTAATAAGCATCTCTGGTTACGTGCACAGCCACAATTGTCTACTATCATACCACACAACGGGAATACCAATACTACAAAAACAGCCAGGGTTTCCCAAACTGATACGCGACATGGTTGGCAGAGAGCAGCCTCGGTGAGCATTATGCCCATCTGGACCGTGACTGGCACCAGCGAAACCACGACCGTGTACCACAGCTGCAAGCGCGTTTCTTGAACCCAAGGCCGTTTCACTATCCAGTGGAGCAGAAGAATACTGAAATATAACGACTCAACGAGGTACATCATGATTCCATACTCTCCCTGTCACAATGAATGCCTAGTATACATCACACAGCCCTGTTCGTCCAACGCACGCAGCCGTTTCAGGCACCAACAAGCAACTGATATGCTACGTAGGTCGATCCAAAGACCAGTCCTAGACCACTGCGTCAGCACCCTCCTGATACAGTTCGAACAAAAACACGCACCAAAGAAGGGGATAACCCCAAGAATGCCGCCCCGGTTGTTTCGCTGTCCAAGCGTGCATAAGTACTCTGAAGGGTGGGGTTAACACTGACGCACCTTGTCCACGTCTCCCGTGGTATACCCAATTGTATACAAAACACGGGTGAGCACCCACAACGCACACGCACTCGCAGCGGGGATGGGGTACTTGGCCCCTAACACCAGCGTCCTGTCCAAACCAGTCAGCTCCTCTTCCTTTTCCAACTCTTCACACTGGATTCGAAAAAGGGGAACGCACGCGACAAGAAGGATGGGCATGTGCTCCAGAGTGTTTTGGTGTGCGCGTTGGGCACAGTTGAAGAGGTGGGCTTCGTGCGATGCTTGGGCCTCGGCTTTTTCAGCGTACACTGTGGATTCCGAATTGGCGATGTGCGTGTCAGTGACGATGTAGGCCAGCTGCGGACGTACGTTGCGGATATTGGATGCCAGACTTCTTGCGGTGCCGGAACACTACCGAAGTCTGCCATCCCAGGAGCCATGCGGTGGGCACGAGCGCTGCTGCGACGTAGCGGTAACTGAGTGTAAGGCTATGAGCTTTGAAGATGGTAATGGAAGCTGATGTGGACTGACCCCTCAGGAAGAACAATCGGTGAAGCCATCATGCGGGTTTCGTTTTGACGCTTGGGTGTGGGTTCTTATACTCGCTCCTATGTCTGCCGCCCTCATGACGCAAGCACCGACATGCCGATGGTCAGGGGCACTTTCATTTGTCATCATCATGGCCCGCTCATCGCTATCGACGTTCAGGGACACTTGGACATTAAACACATGAGTGCTTACGACGAACCCGGGCTGGAGTTTTATTCCGATCTTACGGGTGATGCTGTGCGCTGGATGTGTCTTCCACTAGGGGAGAGCTACCATCATAACTGCATGGATTGCCAATGATGGGACTTCGTCGTGATAATCCATGACATGCAGATATGTCATGTAACAAATCAGGTGCACTGGCAAGTACCAGCCAGTGCGACAAACCAATACATTCTTCAAACCAAGAAAAAGACGGAATACGATGCGACGAGTGGTGCCGCGTATGAATCATTCGAGGCGCGATTAGACAGACGCATAGAGGCCAGCCTCCCGCGACTCTTGTTCTAGCTATGCTGTTGCAGACCCCTCTCGGCAACTCCGACCCCAATCCCTGATCCCTGACACTCTTCACTTCCAACCTCGATCGTCTTCTGAACTGTAATTTCGAGCTAATCAAGGTCGAATCGGATCAAAGGAAGAAAGAAAAGACCGATCAGACGCCGTACCTTGGTAGTCGTAGGTGACTAGTAACGAATCCGAGATCAGTTATGTACCAACTAATGTCGAATCAACTCACCATAATGTTACCCGCCGATATCTGCGGTATATTAGAGAATCGAGGGACCACTGCGCGAAAACCCGTGGAGAGGCAACGGTCACGTTGTCGTTGTTCTTGGAGTTGATTACGCGTGTTCAGTCTGGTGGGGTCATTGGTGGTGCGTCATGACAAGATCCTTTAAAAACTAACGTGGCAAGCAACGAGTTTGCGTAAACTACAGAGATGTCATCAGAAAAAGATGACCCAACGGAGGTATAACTATGCACGTTTGCCGATAAGGAAATGGAGTGCCATAAAGATGAGATTGTCTGCCATTGTGATCCACTTGGACGACGGTCAGAATGGAACATCAACTATGCACATGGATGGTGCTTACGCAAATCATCGTTATAATCGTTGAAGCGCTTGGAAAATGTTGTAGCAAGGGGAACTATCGCATAGATCGACTAACCTTGTCAACAGATTGGTCTCAAAGGCGTACATGAGTACTGTACCAATGATACGATCTAAACTGTGACAAGTCAATGTCTGTGAACAAGATCTCAGAAAATACCGAATCCTTACCTCGTCGAAGCCTTCTTCTCGCTCTGCAAAGTCTGCAGTGAATATGTCAAGAACCCGGTGATCAGAACATCTACAAGGCATGATAACGCCAGGCCAAGCGTGAGGATCCACTGTCTCAGGAACTGGATGGTAAGACAGAACATTCGGCACAAGTTCACAAAACTCACACGAAATTCTGCCATGAATGCCGAAAAGTATTCCAAGTTTATCCTAGTATATTTGTGTCAGGCGATAGTCCGCCAAGCAAGGATATGCCTTACATTTCGGCCGTTGAAACTGAAGGTTGGAAAGGAACAAACTCAATGGACATCGAGTAGTCTATGATTGAATCTCCTTACCTGTTGTACAACCTGCCTCACCCGGGTCATTCATATGTTAATGCCAGTAGAAAAGGAATCTGGTGTACTCACACAGACGAAGGGCTGCTAACACCACCTTTGGTGAGATTTCCGGTCAGCGGAGGGCACCAGGTCCCAATCTTAAGTCAAGTAAGTACTTACAATCAACGCCGTATATTGCCACCGTTGTTGACTCACTAGAAAAGTGTAGCCTTTCTGTCACGGTTGGTCGTATTGCACTCACGTTTATAGATGCGATATGAAAAAAAGCTGGAAAGGGGTCAGCGAACAAAGCGACGGATATCTGTGGAATGATGATACCAGTGCACAATGAATGTCATAATTGCCTGCCCGTAGATGGTAGCAATGGGGTTATTGCGAAAGAGATTGAAAGGTCGCTCTCACGGTGGTCAAGACCGTCAACTGCGATATGAAGATCAGACGAGCAACGTAAGAAAGATCAACGTCCACATACCGCTAGAGGGCTAAACAATGTTCATTTCATCGTCATCATTCATGGTGTAGAACGGCACAACACCGCAAACGTACATTGGCACCATATCTATCGCCATTTTATTGCCATAATTTGTGATTAAAGAAACCCAGATCGATGCATAAATCAACAGGCTGTGTGTAGTGTCGAGCATCCTGAAGGAAGATGAAACATTCCAGCTAGTGCGCAGCAGCAATAGGAACCTACCATACGGTTGCAACCTGATCACGCTGTGAAGTCGAGGCGTCCATATTGACTATCAAGAACAACTTACTATCGCCTTTACAATTGTGTAATCATGAGGGAAGAGTTTGATATAGAGGAAGGTCTGCACGGTGACGACTCCCGAAAGGCTAGAGCGGGAACAAGGATTTAACATCGAACGATGTTATAGGCAGGGACGGGTACTGTACTCACGCTGCGGAACAGAACCCACCGAGCAGCATGGCACCAAAAGTCGCATCGATGAGTGATATCATGTCAGCACCGGGTTTGCAGGAGAGAAAAGGAAAACACCAGGTGACGGCGGACAGAGAAAACGGAATGCCAACGTCTTATGCGGAGCCCGGCACTCGGTATATCCATTCCGTCAGTCTCAACTACTATACTCGCTTTGATGAAACACGATCTTTTGACTCCGTTGCTCCGAGTCACGGATGTTATAGTCGTGACATTAAGGTGCCAGCGTGGGGTATCCAGCATGCCTGCCAGTGTTGGACATGACCGAGTCCGCGGACGGTTCTGGCGTCGATTCCACTGAAGATCTGTTGGACATTTTGGCAGGTCCGTTGGTGAACAAGAGAAGTGCAGGACGCTCATCGTGACTGGCGGCATAGTATAACATCATCCCAAGTTGTCTGTTGTAAAATGATCATATTCTTGTGTGCGACAGCTGGGCTAACTTCAAGAAGTAGGTGGTTTATGCTGCGCCAAGTTATGCTAGTGGGCCAGTTGCCTGGAGCGTCTGCCACTCTGTCAAAAGACGGGAATCAATGTCAAAATGTGACGCTGAACGCTGCTGGCAAGTACCGGCATCATGATATCCGTGAAGAGATCATGTTTTACTCTTGACGCGCGCGCGTTTCATATCCTTGCCATTGACGTCCGTGACAATGGACACGATGCAGTCACATCGTTACGCATCCTCACCACCGTCGCACCGTGACCCTCGCACTGGCACCTCCCACCGTTCACCACTCCTCCGTCTGGGTCCCGAGCGCGTGAGCCCTGTCGTTTTGCGAGGCTTTCCTTCCAGCCCTCGCAGTAACTTCCATCTTGTCACGTCCATGTACCATAATTACATAGACAATCGTTAACCTGGCAGGGATGATTGTCAGTCTCACTTATAGTCCTTCACCCATCATCATTCCCTTTGATTGCCAGGTCTCATTACTTACAACAGCTTGCAAACATCGAGTCAGACCAAGAACACTGGTTAATACCAGCTGGACCACCACCAGACTATCGCAGCGTGTGCACTGAGTCTGATGGCATCCGCAGAGAACTTTCTAACAATCCTGCTACCCAAGGAAAATTAGACCAGGAAACACCATCCACTCGGCGGGATCATACAAACACCCAACCATCAACAATCTTTGCGGTTAAACAGACACGTCAAACAAAAGAAGAATTGTACGCGCAGCGTTATCGCCATGAATACCCCCCCAACGCTATGGCCAGTCAACGTATATGACCAAGAATAACAAATGAAAGAATGAAATGACATAAAGGTGGCGACCACCATTTCAGATATCAAAAAGACGATAGATGCAGGACACAGGAAAATCTGACATGTGACAGTACAAAGATCATAAAACCAAACCACGAAGGGGACGAAATACGAAAGATAGAGTGGATGATGCACATCCAAGTGGATCACTTGGCCTGAGGTTCAATAATCGATACACGCTTGTAGCTCTGCAATGAATTTGTGGGCTCGTCGCCTTCAAACTCGACTGTCTTCTCGACGGTGATTTCAAGCTATCCACGATTCAGGAATGAATATACCTAGATTAAACAACGAGAGGTGCGATAACGTACCTTGGTAGGTGTAGGGCCATCAGTGCGTGGCTAAACAAACGGTCAGCACCGATCGCATGACAACAGTGTCGAATCGACTCACAGAGAATTTGCCCGTTGATCTCCGAGGCATAGTAGCAAATCGAGGGAACCCGGAAGGGAGGTCTGCAGAGGCGTCACGTTGTCGTTGGTGTCGCAATTGTTTACGCGTATTCAGCCTGGTTACCCAGTGGTGAGGTATCACGACGGGACAAACACTTGGAACTCACGTCGCGAGCAACGAGTTTGCGTACACTGCAGTGACACATCAGCAACAAAACACGGCTCAAGGAGAACAAAAGACTACGCACATTTGCTGATAAAGAAATGGAGTCCCATAAAGATGAGATTGTTCGGCATCGTGAGCCACTTCGACGATGATTAAAACTGAATGTCAGACATGCACATGAAGCAGTACATACGCAGATCATTGATACGATTGTTGCAGCACTTGGAAAAGGATGTAGCAAGGGAAAACACCGGATAAATTGACCAACCTTGTCAACAAATTGGTTTCAAAGGTATACACGACCACCGCACCAATAACCCGATCCAGGCTGTGTCAAGTCAGCACCGGCGAGAAGGGTCTTGGGGTATCCCGAATACTGACCTTGTCGATGCCCTCTTTTCACTCTGTAGAGCATGGAGCGAGTATGTCAAGAACCCAGTGATCAGGATATCTACGAGGCATGACATCGCTAGTCCGAGGGTGAAGACCCACTATTGTCGGAACAAATGGTAAGACTAAGGATACTCGGCACATGCTCACGGAGCTCACTCTGAATTTCGCCTTGAAGGCCGTAAATGTTTTCATGTGTATCCTAGTATGTTGGTGTCAAGGAGATGATCTGTCAGGCAAGGAAATATCTTACATTTCGGCTGTCGTAACTGACATTGAGAATGGATGGATTTATTAAATGCGCATTTAACAATTCATCGTTCAATCTGCTATACCTGACGCGCAGCCTAATTCCTCTAGGTCATTCACGTGTCGACGAAAACAACTCACAGGTACTTACACAAACGAAAGAATGCCAGCACCAACTTTGATGATGAAACATTCCATCAACTGGGGCTGAGGTCCCGATAAAGTGGGTACCTACAATTAATGCGGTGAACTCCCATCGCCGTCGACTCACTATGAAACTGTCAGCCCTGATCCAAATTGATTACATGCTACTCACATTTGTGGATGCGATGCGAGAAAAAACTACGTCACTGGGTAAGCCAACTAACCGGGAGGAATTCGTAGACGGATGATACCAGTGCACGATGAACGTCAAGATTGACTACCAGTTAGCTTTAGGTCATTACAAATGAGGATACAACCTGGGTTACGCTCACGGTATTTATGACAGTCAACTGTGACATGAAATTAGACGAGCAACGTAAGAAAGCATGCACATACCGCTAGAGGGCTAGACGATGTTTGATTCATAAATCATGGAGTAGAATGGCACAACGTCCCAAACGTACATCGATATTGTTTCTATTGTCGTTTCCTTGCCGTAATTTGTGATTAAATAAATCCAGATTGATACATAGACTAATAGGCTGTGTGTGGTGTCGAGCGCCCTAAGGGAAGAAGGTTGAATACCGCCGAACACAGCAAGAGTACAGCGATAAGACCCTACCACACGGCTGCAACCTGATCACGCTATGAAACCAAGGCGTCCAGGGAGAGTAATCAAGGGCGACTCACTATCGCTCTGACCCTCGCAGAGTCTTGAGGAAAGAGTTTGATATAGAGGAAAGTCTGCACGAGGACGACTCCCGACAGGCTGTAGTTGAACAGAGAAGTTCAAAATCGATTGATAAAGCAAAATCAGGTACTCACGCTGCGGCGCAGAACCCGCCGAGAAGAAGGGCACCATATGTTGCATCAATGAAGAATGTCATCTCAGAGGAAGAGAAGAACAGGGGGGAACGACGATGCAGGACAGTGGAGGGGAGTGAGAAGAATGAACAAGAGGCTTGGAAATGCCAACGCGTTGTGGGGACGGTGTGTTTATTCCTTTTTCTTTATTCCGACCGCGGGATTCAAGTTGTCAAGTTGCCGCATCTCGATTGATCTGACTACAATCCTCGTTGATAGCTATGTACCGCTTCCCAACGGCTTAGGATTCCTATTACATCGGCTGTCACTGGCAACCAAATAGAGGTTGACGTTGAAATCTAGCGATTTGAACACTTGAGTTGTTGATATAATTGCTTGGCAGGGACTCGGAGGTGAAGCTTTGACTCGGAAGCCTGGCCAGCCTGCACGAGGAAGACCATTTTCTACTGGCTTCTGAATCAGCGAAGACAGCTGTATCATCTCAATTGCAGTTTGTCGGTACCATTGACGTGGAAGGCCTGGTCTGGGTTGAGGCGAGAACTTGCAAATCACAAGGCCTCGGGGCTGTGGCCTCTGCGGTGCCACATGAACGTTTGCATGAAACCTTGCCACCTGCATTCCAGGCCCCGTCAGTACCTGCCAAGTACTTTGTTTGTTTGACAAAGGCTGAGGCGCAGCAAATTTTGACCGTCTTGGGTCTTATTAGAACGTACATATGTCGCATGTATTCATAATAATATTATCAGTGAATAATTAGCATCCCATGGCATTTATTCATCTGCCAGGAATGTGTTCAGGGCAACGCGCTGGCTGACCTAACGTGGAGACTATGCGAGTAGGATGGACTCCTCTACGCTCTTTCTAACTCACTGTAAGCGCACCGGTACGCTATGCAGAATGGCATGTGGGTCTGTCCGCAACAAAAACGTAAGAATCAGTTGGGCTTAGCCTGAAGAGTTGTTATGGGCCACAGATAGCCGAAATCTAGAAAGGGCAACTTCATGTTGTAAGGAGAGCTGTGGATCCATCCCTGGGAAGGGTCGCAAGTTATGTTGGGCATCGGACGCACCACACATCCTACAAATAAGGCACAGCCAGTGACAATACTAGTGACAAAGTTCTACTGATGCTGGCCGGCCATGTCAATGGCCCTCACATGTGTGAGTCCCGCCGTGACGCTGCGTTTGACATTCAGAGTAATCAAGGTGTCCGAGTGAGACAGGATTCGAAACTAGAATGGTGTTTGTCTATCTCTCAGTTGTCAAACCATCACTTACCGGAAAGTTGAAACGCATATGTAGACTGACTCTACTGTCGAGCAGTCAGAAATCTTTCTCTTGTGTCTTCTGACTGACGTACGTTCTAATCTGGAGCATCTCTGACCGAATAATAACTATGCATCAGATCTGTGCGATCGCTCGTGTGTCTGATTCCGAGTCAAGCCGGCACTGTGAATAGAGCAGGATCTCTTCGGAGTCATGGTTTCATGAGTGCACGACACTGGCAGCAACGGGTAGACTAGGCTCAGCTTTTGATGCGATAATGGATGAAGGAGTAGCCTGAATATCATGCTCAGAGTGTATAAGGCTGCCAGATGATGCCGTGCTCTTCAAGTCGAAGTCCTGAACGTAACCGGTTTCCTTCTGCAGCTGTTGGCTGCGTCGGTAGTAGTGATGAACGATTCAGATCAAAGACTCTGCCAGTGCTGCTCGTTGATTTACACGAATGGTGTCTTGCACTCTGGCAAATTTTGCTGCTCTAGTCCACAATTCTCGCCTCGTCACCATTTCGCATCCAAAGCCTGCCAAAGTTCCTGCGTCAATTCACTCATTGCTCGTTAATCCACCGGCTTGCATTCACATTCACTCGTTCGCGTCTGCAATGCTCGCTTTTGAATCGTTTTACTTACCTGCCTTGTTTTCCTGTCTCCAGCCTGGGGTCATCACCCTTCCTTGCGGTTCTTTTATTCCTCCACCTCACGTTCAAGTCTACTCACTCTAGTCTCTTGCCTGGAATTTTTTTTTCTGGATCATATTGCTTCCCCGCCTTGATCTCTAATCGATCTTTGGTTGTCGCTCTTCCTTGCAATGATCGTTATCCAAACATTCGACAATGACATATACAAAGATTCGTGCAGGATTGAAGACCAGTAATAAAGTCCGGGGACAGACTCAACCCATTGCATTAGGCGGTGATACAGGATTTGCCCCGAATACGGCCCCTCCTCCTTCCCTTGTATCAGATGGCCCGGGAGGCTGAGGCTGAGGCGGAGGGTGATTATGCGGATTGTAAGGCTTGGGCCGCCGGTTAATACGCCACTTCCTGGGCGGTGAAGGCTCAGCCTCGGGCTCAGGCGGAGGGTGATTATGCGGATTGTAAGGCTTGGGCCGCCGGTTAATATGCCACTCCCTAGGTGCCGGAGGTGGAGGCTCAAGCTCAGGCTCAGGCTCAGGTTCAGGCGGAGGCTGATTATGATTGTAATGCTTGGGCTGCCGGTTAATACGCCGCCTAGGCAGAGACTGAGGCTGATTATGCCGATTGTAAGGGTTGGGTCGCCGGATCCATACAAAAGATACCGTTGCTTACCTGGTAGATCAGGGATGTCGATTCTGTACCCCCAGCGGGCGTAACTGCCGTATCACTACAGGATATCAGTGAGCAATGATACACTTGTTTACCTATTGACTTACTGTGTAAGTTGTACGGGAGCCGGCATGACCGGGGCAACAGCAGTCAAAATGAGTGTTGCGGAGAGTGCCAGACAGAGGCGCATCTTGTAAAGTAGTTATAGTTGACAAGGGGGTGGATAAACGAATGCGTTTTCCAGGCCGTCAACGGCAAGCTGATGTAGTTGGAGAAGGAGCTGCAATAGAAATAATAGGCTGGCGAAATGCACGTCGTAAGCAGGTCAATGTGGAATAGGTGTATTGACTTACTAGCCAGTACCTGTGAGCAGAACAAAATAGAATCCACGGCTGAAATGGGAGCCAGAGAAAGGGCTGGTATTTATATGCTGAGGAAATGAAGCTGTCCACATGGGTATTATGGGCCGAAACTTTGTCCATGGATGATACTTACTAGTAACACAGCATGGATGACGCCGGTTCTCTCGCTCTTCGTTCTATGTGTACCTTCGAGATCTCAGATAATACCCTTGAATCACTGGTTACCGATTGATGGTCCCGGGAACAACGGGCCAATGGCGTGGTGACCAAGCTGCAGCATGACGATGCCGACGTGGCCAATTTGTGCCATGTCAGTAGTCTTAAATAAGTTGACTACATATGTGGCAAAAGCTGTCGCACGTCATTTACTGGACCCCCGTTATGCGTTCAAGTTACGGTTGCTAGATTTAGCGACCGCCGTTATGGTCGGAGGTGTAGTGACGGTTTATCGGACTTCGACCTTGGGTATTTACAATAAAAAGTGAAAAGATTGTACTTGTACCGCAACCACCCCACCGTTACGCATTACGGTTGCATCCATAGTACAGTTTCAGCTTGAACGATGCAACGTTCAACATTCAACGTTCAATGTTCAGCACTCAGCCCTCCACTCGTTAGTCATTACGGTTCTTGTGAAATATATCCTACATTGAAGACGAAGCTAGACATCTACCACTGCGTCCCTTCCTCCATCGGTGATGCATTTATGGTTGAATGACTGACATGTGCCCTCTCCAGCAACATCCGAATGAATATATTCGCGGTGCTACCCTCCGCTTCCTCCAAAATTTATCAAAAGACGTCGAACTGCTCGAGCCTCTTATCCCCACTCTCCGCGCCAACCTTGAACACCGCCATTCGTATGTCCGGAAGGCTGCTGTATTTGCTCTCTATACCGTCCATCGTGAACACGAGTCGCTTGTCCCGGATGCTGCGGAATTGATGCAGACTTTCCTTGCTCCGGAATCCGACGCAACATGCAAGCGGAACGCGTTCGTGTTTCTCGCAAATGTGGCCATGAATAAAGCAGTGGAGTGGTTGAGAACCGTTTGGATGGGATTTCCGAAGGGCTACAGATGGCTGTCATCGAGGTTGCTCGGATGGATTGCATAAACGATACCACCCATAAAGTAAGCCATATTTGCGCATATACTGTTCTTTTTATTGGTGTGTGCGTGCTAAACTCGAATAGCCTCGATATTTCCGTTGCATGTTTGAGCTGCTCAATCCATCATCGCATGCGGTCAAGTATGAAGCCGCAACCACGCTCACTACGCTCACACAAAATCCTGCCGCGATCAAAGGTGCGCTTTTCAGTCTTCTTCGAATATGAAGATTTACGTGTCATTAGCTGCTGCTTCATGCTTCGTAAACTTTGTTATCAAGGAATCCGACAACAATGCCAAGCTCATCATCCTCGATAGACTTGATACGCTACGTGCGAGACTCATCATCGACATACTCCAAATTCTCTCTAGGCAAGGTTGATCTAGTGTAAAACCCATTCTTCCCATTGACGTATGAAAGCGGTGCGGACATGGAAGTACGCCGGAAAGCGATGAGCATCGTGTTGAGCATGACCTCTACCCGGAACGTTGAAGAAGCTATGTTGTTCCTCAAGAAGCAGCTTCAGCGGACACAAGAACACAACCACGACAAGGTTTGATCGCCGCTTTCGATAACGAGCCGACAACGCTTACACTTCCATAGGCACCGGAGTACCGCCAGCTATTCCAAAGCATTCACGTCATGGCGATCAGGTTCTCCGAAGTAGCCGCCAGTGTTGTGCATGCTCTGATGGATTTCCTTGGCGACTCTAACAACCCCTCTGCATTGGATGTCGTGGCTTTCGTTCGAGAAGTTGTCGAGAAGTTCCCATCCCTTCGCCCTGCGATTACCGAAAAATTAACGGCTACGCTCAGTAGCATAAAGAGCGGCAAAGTATTCAGGGGTGTCCTTTGGATATTAGGAGAGTATGTGGAGAATGTGAGCGATATCGAACGGGCAATGGTTGAAGTTCGAATGTGCTCGGGGAGATTCCAATCTTGGCAGCCGAGATAAGAGAGGCGGAAGGGAATGGTTCAACTGAGGACGGTGAAAATGATGGTACTGCTACTAGTCAGAGCGGAGGGACGAAGCCGAAAGTGCTGGCAGATGGAACGTACGCAACAGAAACGGCCTACACATCTACGCCGGTGAACTTCTCCATCGGCAAGTCGAAATCTCCGCTCAGAGGGCATTTACTGAGGATCTCCCTTCCACATCATGGATGACGTGCCTCGCTCATCGTCCAGAATGTGTCTGATGCTGATAAGTGCTCATGTATCTCCTCGAGAATGCCTTTTTCCGTCTTTTGTATAGTCTGCTGCGAGTGCGCGCGAAAGCCGACCCAAATTCTCCCATCCATCCTCGTGCTCATCATCCTCCACATCATACGGGAAGGGATTGGTTGTTTGGCTTTGGCACCCGAGCGACGTTACCCTGTCCTTTTTCCAGTCGAGGTAGCTCTGCGGAGACATGGGCTTCCTCTTCCGTTCGCGGCAGGGGTGAATGCGAGATGTCAGATATGAGCGCGATGAGTACCGAAAGGTCCAAGTTGACGATTGGAGTTTGCTGTAGTAGCCTCAGATTTGGAGTCGTCTTTTCAGTCGACGCAGAATGAGGGTCAGACCAATCGCCAAGCTCGACCTCAATTCCCGGACGCGAGGGTCTGTGTCATCTCCAACGGGGTCTAGTTGAGTCAAGCGGATGATGACTTGGAGTGTCGTCAGATTATCGGAATTTGGCATGAAGTTCAAGTCGGGAACCAAACTGGAGAATGGTGGGTCGGCTTTCGCCGTGGCCCCCACCCACTGGCGGTCAGCAGTATCGGAGCCTTGAGACTATGCGAGTAGGATGGACTCCTCTACGCTCTTTCTAACTCACTGTAAGCGCACCGGTACGCTATGCTGAATGGCATGTGGGTCTGTCCGCAACAAAAACGTAAGAATCAGTTGGCTTAGCCTGAAGAGTTGTCATGCCATGGCCACAGATAGCCGAAATCTAGAAAGGGCAACTTCATGTTGTAAGGAGAGCTGTGGATCCATCCCTGGGAAGGGTCGCAAGTTATGTTGGGCATCGGACGCACCACACATCCTACAAATAAGGCACAGCCAGTGACAATACTAGTGACAAAGTTCCACTGATGCGGCCGGCCATGTCAATGGCCCCCACATGTGCCATGAGTCCTGCCGTGACGCTGCGTTTGACATTCAGAGTAGTAATCAAGGTGTCCGAGTAAGACAGGATTCGAAACTAGGATGGTGTTTGTCTATCTCTCAGTTATCAAACCATCACTTACCGGTAGTGCTGTGCCGGCCCGGCCTGAAGCCGGGAAGCCGGTCAAGCCAAGCCCTCTCCGGCCGGGCCAAGCCAAGCCATGAGCCCCACCCAAGCCCCTAAGACGGCCCGGCCCATTGTTTTGGGAAGCTGAGGCCAGGCCAGGCCAAACTGTCGAAGCCCCAGAAGCCCTGAATCCTCCTCTGGCAAAATCTGATTTCCTATCAAAAGTATGTTGACATAAATTTTAAGGTTTCATCTTACTCACAATCTGATTGTTTGCCTAAACCACTACCAGATAATGCCTTGTTCTGATGAAGAACAGCTGTGCCAGTCGAAACATGTGCCTACCCTCTCAGCATGTGTGACATGCACTGATAATGATGCTGAGCTGGAGCTTACTTCCCACTAGCAAGTGAAGGCAGCACATATGCTGGTCACACAGCCTCCACATGGTGAGAAACAAAAGGTAATTGACATTGATGCCCTTTCAAGCACCACCGAGAGAGAGTCAGACTCAGAGACTCGACCAAAAAAAAAGGCTTCAAAAGGTAAGTATGCTAGATTTACTTGTTTAATGATATACTATTCATTCAAATTTCAACCTAATACAGGCAAATGTTGTGCTGTTACTCCACCTGTGGATCCAGTTGATGTCAACACTGAATCCAATGGCAGCTTTCTTCAAGACGTTCAGGTTGCTGATGTTGATGGGCCCATCAAAAAGGCACAAGGTGACCACATGCAAGACATTGAAGCGTTCTTTTCCTTGCCATACCTGATGAATGACAAAAATATTGAGATTGTAATGCTTGCTTGTATGTTCTACATCTTCCTTTTTATTTATTTACTCAGAATACTCTAGTAAACTCAGAAGAAACCGATTCCCTTCATTAACGAGGCCATGACATTGTGGTGCCACCAGCAAGCTATTCATTTGGTTGAATATTGAAAATGGGCAGCTGACAATGGATTCACTTCAATGCTGCCTGAAGATGCTAAATGGTGTCATGAGATAGCCTGTGAAGTCAGCATGTCCAGAAAATCTGAGCTCAGCAGGCAAGTGTTGCTTGATACACATCTGGTAGCCAAGGAGCAGATCATCCAATACTCGGATCTGGCATTGTGGGATGCTCTGATTGACTGGATTATCAACACTGATCAGGTGAGTATCTTGACTTTGATATATGATCATACTGATTGTATGTAGCCCTTCTCTACTACAGAGCATCCTTCATTCCAGAAAGTACTACAGCTTACCACCCATGCCAGCACAAATGTAATCAACATACCAAGTCACAAAGTAAACTGCCACACTATCATTAGCTGTTTCTAGGAGAACATGAAAATGCTTCATCAAACATTTTTGGTGAGTGCTATAAACAACATTACAAAAATTACTGATAATAGACTATGTAATAGAGTGAAGCTGTTCAAGGGTGCATCAACCTGATGTGCAATGCTTACTTCACAGTTACCACATCATGGATTGAAGAATGCTCACTATGTGAATGGACCCTTCAATCGGGACTTCTTAGCTTCATTCAGGTTAATCATGCTCACAATGGAGTTTGCCTTGGACAAGCTCTCTACAAGGTAGCTAAGCGTGCTGGTGTATCATACAAGGTATGTGATTAGTATTCATTCATACTATACTAATGTATTTTACTAGATTGGCTATGTAACCTGTGACAATGTGAGCAACAACAAGACTATGATAGATGAATTTGCACAGCTCATTTCTGCTGAGACAGGACAGAAGTTTGATGCTCTAAAGTGTCATTTACAGTAAGCTGTCCTAATCTCAATACAACCATTGTAGGGATTGACCAATGACTTTTTTTTGCCAACTACTGTTATAGTTCAGTTCCATTATACACTCCTTATTTTATTTTTTACCTTTCACTCAAATGCTATGCATCACTGAGCACCATTCTACCTTAGCATTTCTTTCTTTCCAAAGTCATGTGACCAGTGCATGAGACTGTGGGAACTGGCACCTGACCTGAGGCTAGACCTATGACATCACTAGTGATGTCATACCTCATGGTCCTTATCTTTCTCTCATGGTTATTACTGTTTTCCTTCTTCTACGTTCTAGAACATTCATTATCCTGCATTCTATGCCTGCCCTAAACTATTTCAAACCCAGAACCCAGCCCTAAAGTACTTGTCCATACTATATAAACCCTTCCTGTAATTCCCTCGTACTTTAGTCCTATTCATTTGCATTCCCTCCTCACAAAGGGGCTCTTTGCTCTTGACTACCACTCTTCTCTCCTTTGCCAGCCTCGCCCTCTGTAAAGGGGCTCATCTATGCTCCATCTTGCCACTATGTACTTGCCCATCACCTGTCTTGTCCTCATTGTTGACATCCTTGCCAATCTCGTCCATCGTTATCTCCTTGTTGCTGTCTACCTTGTGGAG
>QFEQ01002642.1:0-54138 GCA_003316335.1 Hemileccinum impolitum
AGACTCCTGGTCTCAGTCTTTCTCGTGCAACCCGCCGTTGCAGTCCGTAACAAGAATCACAAGAAAAGAACATGGTGTTAACAATCATCAATCACTTCTCCAAAATGATCTGAATATTCCCGATGGTAAATGACATCACCGCAAAAGGGGTAGCTTTGATCTTCCAAGATCAGATCTTCAAACTCTACAGTGTACCTCGAAAAGTTATTTCCAATCAAGGACCCCAATTCATGTCATCATTCATGAATGACCTATACAAGCTTCTTCAAATAGAAGGGAATCCCAGTATGGCTTATCATCCACAAACTGATGGACAAACCAAACGGTACAATGCTACAGTCAAACAGTACCTTTGACTGTACACCAATCATCCTCAGAACAACTGGGTGGACTGGCTAGCCCTAGCCAAGTTCGCACATAACACTAAAAAAACCGTTATGGAATTCTCTCCATTCAAACTTACCTCTGGTCAACAACCAACAATCAGAGAAGAAAGAAGGAAGGTCAGAAACGAATCAGCCCAAGAATTCGTAGCTTCCATGAAAAGTTCCTTTGAAGTCACCAAGAAATCGTTGGAACATGCCACAGAAGATATGAAAAAATATTATGATTGCAAAGCAAGACCATTGATTGAATATAAACCCAGAGATTTGGTGCTTCTGAACAGCACCAATATTAGATCTGAACGTCCATCAAAGAAACTTGGAGATAAAAGATACAGACCTTTTAAGGTGGAAGCCAAAGTCAGCACATCATCTTATTGTCTCAAACTCAACTCTAAGTTGCGGGCCATTCACCCAGTGTTTAATGAATGCCTCCTCCACCCTTATGTCAAGGGATCTTTTCCCACTCAACAAAAAACTCCTCCTCCCCCTCCCAATCTCCTTAATGACATAAAAGAACAGAAAATTCAGGAAATCCTCACTTCTTGGGAAAGATGAAATAAAATTGAATTATTTGTCACCTGGAAAGGTTTCCTGTCAGAAGAAAATGAATGGATCAGCAAAGATAAGCTCCCTCATGCAAAAGAAGCTGTTGAGATTATTAGTTTTTAACTAATATCGAGACAACTACACTTTGGACTAATGTCAGTAAGGACTTATCCTAATGTGTCAGTCAGACGTCAGTATGGTCATTAGGTTAACAAACCTAATGATACTACGGCTTAACCTAATGTCAGTTGGGTTAATGCTAGAAGTCAGTATGGTTTTAATACCTTAATTGACTAATGTGTTTACATAACACTAACTGCGCTTACACCATCCATGATTGTCATGTGATGAGACTATCTGATGATAGATTAATCAAATATGGTGCAATATCACACCATAACAGAGAGCATTGTGCAATTGGATATCACACAATCATATCATTCTCTTTCTTCTTTATTTCATTGGTTAGAATGATATAGAATACAATAGATTGTTTGTCCTTATGATCTCTTTATTGATTAGATACAAACATTCTGTATCGTATATAAGATTGATCCTTAAGATCAATCTTTCTCTAATGGGTTATCTTTGATTCATTTGCTCCTGCTTCGATCCCTCAAATCTTAGCAAGACTCTCCACTTCTTCTACTTGATTCACTCCATTGTATCATCAAAACCAGGTGAGAGTTCCCACCTGAGACTCATTCCTCTGTCCCTTCGCATTAGAGTATCATTGTACTTCAATAGAAGCAGTCCAGGACTTTTATCATTCACATCCTACTGCCCCTCATTCTACCAAAAAGATTCAGATGCACTTCTTAGCAGACGAACCCGACTCTCCCTGTTCCTGTCCCATATGTCAGAAAGAACCACTTCCTCCATCCTCTTCACTATTTTCTTCCTCCGATTTCCTTGAATTCCGAAAGAAATACAATAAGTTAGACAATTCCTACTTCGAAATCCCTCTTGCCTCTACTAGTCGTGTTGAGGACATCACTCCTTGAAAAGGGGGTAATGTCAGGACTCTATTTTCACTCTTCACAGTATCATGCATTCTATGAGTTTCTGGAACATTCCACAGCCTCATGTAGTACACATGTCATGGTCCGTGCACATTTCTGTACAGTATATAAGTAGTAGAATTTTGTATCCTATTCCTCACTTTTGGAATAGTATTTTCTTGCCCTGTAACTGTTCTCTTCGAGCAGCCAGAGTTTGAGCCCTTACAATCCGCCACCACGTCATCCTCGTCGTCTGCTGCAACTTCACCAAATTTCGCCGACCGCGTACGAGGAAAAATAAAATATGACCACCAAAATCCGGTGATAGCAACGAGTATCACAGATTCCTGGTGAGGATACATTCGAAATAGATGGAACGCTTGCTTGAAGAGCTGATTGCATGCAAATGTCATCGGCCCCATGGCGTTGGATAGGCTTGCTTTGATGTCATTGCAGCGAGCACCAGAGGGTTTGAGCTCAGCAAGCAAGGGGAAGCCAAGGTACGTAACCCTTCGATCGAGATGTAGGATTATCAGGTCGAACAAATGAGACTTTTCGAGTGATTGCGAGGTCAGGGATTCGGGAGCGGTTGTGGTGGGACGGAACAGAGATACTAAGGATGGAATCCAATGTTATGTTTCCAACCTCATCATCCTGTGGCTCATCTAACTGTTCGTCTTCCGTAGACAAGAGATGTGCAGGGCCAGGCGTGGTGTGTGGCTGGGAAGTAGGGTCATACCAGAGATAAGGTTGGGGAGCAACAGACAATGAAGGGTGTCTAGCAACGAGATCTGCAAATATTTGTGACCAGGGCTCGTACCATGGAGCCTCCAAGTTACGGGGGTTCCATTGCCTGCTGTAAGCAGCAAGTAATGAGAGAAGACACTTGCGCTCGGAAAAGGGATTGAGGTCATGACCAGGAAGACGAAAATTCGTCCGATCAGACATGGTATATGTGTCTGCAGTTCAATACGTCCAATTGTCCCTGACCTTTTATGTGTCACTGATGATTGTGAATGCGGACATGTCAGAACTTTTCCTTTGAGAAACAATCAAGTCGTAAGAGGAACACTGTCACGTTGAAACAGGACCACGTCAGGGATAACAACAAGGCCCACCCAGAATAAGGTCGCAAGTATTTCCGGTGATCAAGCGGTAAGCGATAACCAAACAATAGATTTCATGGGCTGCACCGCCACCGCCCGGGGCAACATCGCACAGTCACGGTAAATGTTCAACGTTCAACGTCAACATTCAACTCCTTAAGCTCCACTTCGATTGCAGACTTCTCCATTCCCGCTATATCGTCGTCGTCGTCGTCGTCATCATCATCATGTGAGTTCTAGGGAGGCCACGTCTTTCTCTGTGTTCACATTCTTCCAGGTTCAACGCAGAAGGTTCTACTCCCACTGCGCCCGAGTCTACAGACCTCGTAAGAAGCCCGCTCACCCATATCGTGTTTACGGTTACAAAGTCACGCACGATTGGATTGCGAGGTTTGGGAGGGACCATGGTCTTGAACTCCCCGACATGAGCAATAACTCGCTCGAAAGTGCGGTTTTCATGTACCTGATCAGCCACTTACCTGGACTTCAAGAACACATGCTCGACGATCCGTCAGACACTGAATGCGGATGGAGTTACTGCCTTTCAATTGCGAACAATTGGAACCCGAAGAAAAAGCCCCTGGTAGCTGGTCGACTGCCAATATGGAAGACTGTCCTAGGTACGGAAGAGGAGCCTGAGTGGCATATACCTACTCGCCACACAATTCCGCCAATCCCCCCGAACTAGTATGTCATCCCTGCTTCCTAGCTTTCGAATACTCACTAGCAGTGGTGTTCAATCTTTACGTCTGTGCAGTTGATATCTGCGCTACTCGAATTAGTCCTCGTCTTCGAGCGAGGAGTACCTGTCTTGTTTGGTCATCCGTGTGTAATTGTAAGCATCTCAGAAACAGAGTTAAGGGACCCTTCCACATGTTGTAGATGCAAACAGACGGGTGAATAGTTCAAATGAAAATAGGCGCACCACACTAGGATCTTCTTCCCTCTGGTACCTTTTCCCGGTGTCTTGTCTTATTCCCATCGATGTGTTCGCGCTTTGAAAATTTTATGACTCTGCCCTCATGTCAGATATCCCATGGCCTACCCACCCCAGAACTGTCGACACGCCAACAACGCTGCAGCGCCCTTTTCTTTTGTTGTGATTTCATTTTATCAGGCCCAGGTCATGCCATGTCTCGGCCATATTATCTTAGTTCCCTGATTGACATCAACCCCTGAGGTTCCCGAATTTGTACCCATCCTCCAGTGCAATAGCCTATCCCACTGGTACAGAGGAACATGGATTCAATTCCCTGCACTGTCGCCTTTGGATAAACTGTTCTTTCACTTGGGATATAATTCAGGTCACTTCCTGCCCCAAAATGCAGGTAATAAACTCTGTAAATTGTTTTGACTTTGGCTTCGTGTCGGCCTCCGCGGGGGTCCGCCGTTTGCGCTTGTTGCTGTTTGTCTGTCTGAGTATTCACAGCGCTGAGGATAGGTATCTATTGAACTGGAATCACCTACTCCAGAACAAGCTCACCACGTCAACAACCCTAAAACGGAGATGATGACGCACGATTGAAAGTTGATGATCTACGTTAGGATGGCTAAGATGCTATGTGCTTTCCTTACCAGTTACGGATCAGTGTCATTTGGTAGTCCTGGAGACAACATAAGCACGGGATGAGGAAAAGGGAATATTGGACTTTTCCATCGTGCCAAAGAGAAATATAACGGCAACTGGCAAAAGTGCATAAATACAACGAACGATGCAATAGTGATGAATCAAGGATCACCTAAAGCCTGATCAAGCCACACCTGCCAGACGTTAGCTCCATAAAGAATGACGATGTCAGGCAATATCACGTCCCTCGTTGGGCTAGCGAACTTGATACGGCTGAGAAGCTGGTACCATTTTGTGAGCGGAGGACCAAAGAGAGCACCTGTCAAACACTTCAGCATCAAGAACCTCCTTTAGAGCAGCGGTGGACAGTAGCCGCCTCCACAAAATGTCAGCTGAGGCCCGAGCAGTTCGCATGACCTGAGTTGATCGTTACAGTAAACTTTTCAGGCTCATCCAACGGACATCATGGTTCTTCCCTTTGATGTTCGATGGCTTGTTGTGCGATTATATCGCCTACGCCGAATAGAAATGCTGCGGTTGCGCACTGCGCGACCATAGGCCGTCTAACCAATTGCCACAAGGCGGCATCGTGACTCACTACAGCTTCTGTATGAGCAAACAGACAGTGAGCATGAGAGACTTTTACGAACTTGTACATGCGAAAGAAGGAGGCCACCATGAAAAAAGCCCCTTGTAATCTTCCTGACAACCTCAAACTCTTCCTTCCCATCACGGACTCCCTGGACCGTTGATGTCAAACAGACCGACGCATTTGCCACAATTTGCGGCGATGAGACGTGACTCTCTGGCATGAAGGGCACGCCGAGATCAGTATCGCGGGCCCAAGGCTTCTTGTGGGCTGAGCAAGTCTGTCCCCTTTCCCCTTGCTCTATTGTCGTTCCCGACTGTGGTCTTGACACCGGCAGCAATGCTAGTGACCGGACGAATATAGTCAAGTTTGGCAACCCGAGGAGTCCGCTTATGACCCGCTCACTTCGCTCTCAAAGAATGGTACTAATGGTATTACTTCTACCGTGCTCGCGAAGATTGATGAACATGTGTCGCAGATTCGAAACTTGTTTATTTCTCCGTTTGGCAAGGACGTGAGCGCGTTGAAGAATCAGACACGAATGGAAATTGTGATGCTTAGAACGTGGACGAAGGCGGGAATCAGTTATGATACACGATCTACGCTTGATTTGGCATCGGGAGTTGGTTAAACGGACACGGCGCACTTTCTTGTAGCAGTGCCAACAACCCTCGGAACAACCATAAGTTGATCAGTGAGTGTTTCGACTCAACTGACAGATGTCTTTCTTCCCCCTATCCAGTAAGAACAATCATTGGTCCAGGTCATACGGCATATTTACCGCACCTGTCACGACGCCCGCCATCGGGTGTTTTATTCTTATTCACATTTTTCACCTTAGAAGCAAGGCGTTTCGCCATGCCCACTTATAAGTTGGCGCATTCCAGCATTCAATCATGGCAATGACCGCGGAGAAAACAGAGCCCGCAAGGAGCGCGAGCATCGACAAGGGCAGGTGTTCTGTCAACCTCACTGCCCTCGCACAAGCTGCCGCTGCTGAACATGCCCTCACTACTCTCCAGGCCATGCGTATATACTGGCGCGCCCTCCTCTGGTGCATCTTCATGTCCATTGGGGCGCTCATGTATGGTTATGATGTTCAAGTACGTCACCATGCAAGTCCGAAATCCGTCATCCACACGCTCACTTGGTCGTTCTCAATCGATTAGGTCGGTGAAGGATTGTTGAGCGTTCCCCAGTTCCGCACTGACTTTGGCCATATCTGGAATGGAAGAGCTGTCCTCCCTGCTAGCTGGCAAAGCGCGTTTAGTGCGGTTAGCACTATTGGCTTCATGTTTGGTTGCATTACGCTGGGTTGGATCTCTGATAGGTTGGGGCACGTATTTTTTTCTCGCCTGTCTTCTCTCGTTTGACACTCGTCTGTGATAGGCGCCGAGGAACTGTTGCAATCTCATGTGTCATTTCCATTGTCAGCGGCCTGATTAAATTCTTCGCTCCCCCGCACTCCAACGGCATGCTCCTCATTGGAAAGCTCATCAATGGCTTTGCTCTCGGTTCGCCAGTCGATTTTAACTGTGTTCTTTTCTCTCGTGCTCAAGCGTATCGCTCCAGGGATATATGTCGCGTGTGTTCCTGGTTACTGTGTGGAGGTATCCCCACTCGCTCTGCGTGGTATCACCACTGCTGTCCTGAACCTCTGGATCGTCCGTAAGTTCACTTTACGCATACTTCGTAGCACTGCGTCGCTAACGTGTTCGCAGTTGGTGAGCTGTAAGCACCCCTGCCCGTTCTTACACTCCTTCACCCTGAGCATGTCTTCGTCGATAGCATGTCTAGTTGTGTCATTCGCGCAACCGGTAGCCGGGCGGATGCCTATGCATACAAACTTCCGTTGTGAGTAACGTATCCTCTACACTCGCGCTATCCTCGAGTTTGTTCTGTCAGCGGGCTTGAGTGGATATTCCCCGTTGTACTCTTGATCGGCCTTCCATTTGCACCCGAGTCACCTTGGTGGTTGGTACGCAAAGACCGGTTTGAGGATGCCGAGAAAGTCCTCATCCTGCTCGGAGGACCCACGATCAATGCCAGACTGCAACGAGAGCAGATTCGGGAGACCATCGAACTCGAGGAATCGTTTTCCGCAACATCAACATACGTGGATTGCTTCAGGGGTAAGCCATTCCTGCCCCACACTCGTCGAACACCTTTGACTTGCAATATTTCAGGCGAAAATCTCAGGCGTACAATTATTGCCATGATCGTGTCTGTGCTGCAGCAAGGCGCAGGTAATGATCAGTCAGACTGTACGTCTACTCTAATGACTATACCGAGTTTCAGGTGTCGCTTTTGTCCTGGGTTTCAGTACATACTTTTTCGAGCTTGCCGGGTTCGCCACGAGCAATGCTTTTAACCTCGGTGTGGGGGTAACCGCTATCGGAGTACGTTCTGCAATATACTTGGAGTGATCTCGGCCTCATGTACCTCCTAAATAGGTCTTTGGGAATCTGCTAGCCTTATATGCTGTCAATCGCTTCGGTCGTCGGTCCCTCTTCAACTGGGGGATGGTCGCCTGCACCATCATCTTACTGTCGATGGGCTTCGTCTGGATAGGGAATCCAAAGAAGGATGCAAAATGGGCCGTCTCTGTGTTTGTACGTCCCTGATCCGTTTTTCTGCGGATAAACCAACCCCCGTCCATCCTAGACGATCATCTACAACTTTGTCTATCAATTCACCATGCAAGTTGTCTATGTCTTGAATCGATGAGCGTACCTGATACGTCTCTCGTCAACAAACAGTGGTTCAGTGGGATACGTCCTCTTTGCCGAAGTCCCGTCTGCCAAGCTACGATCAAAGACGGTCGGTATCGGGATTGGCACCGGCAAATTCTGTGCTATGCTTACACACATTTTCATTCCATATCTGTGAGTGGTTCTTGGGTATATATGCCCTTGTTGGGGACGCTTACAGTCACTCGTGCCCACGCCCATGTAGCGTGAATCCTGATGAAGCGAATCTTGGAGGCTACGTCGGCTTTATTTTTGGAGGTCTCTCATTTACAGGGTCTATATGGGCGTATTTCTTCATCCCTGAAACCAAGGGACGCACGGTCGACGAGTGTGTTGTTTTATTTATTTTTGTTCTCACCTGGTCTGATCGTGGCTGCGCCCCTAGGCTCGATTTGTTGTATGAAAAGGGCGTTTCCGGGAGGCATTTTGGGACGTACCAGTTACATGATGGTGATGCGGATAGGATTTGAAGGAAAGAGGGTCGTACCTTTTCTATTCGTCTACCTTTGGTGCGCAGTGCCCTCGGGCTTTTCCCCATGCTACTGCATTGATGGAGTTGTAACATTACCCCCCTGGATATATTGACAGACGAATTCAGAACTCCCCTGACTTGCTTTGAAATGCCACCACTCATCGTGGTAGCCTGAACATCCTCTGGCAGCCCTCAAGTTGACTTATCCACTGAAACGAGCTTTGTATCCCGCACTGAAATTGACATGACCACGCTACAACTTGTTCGAGTTTGACGTTTGCCATCTCCCTCGATTAAGGAAGTCGATTTTCTCGAACCTATCTGGCCTGGGCCATTCAACCCAATTTGCATAGCTCCGTTTGTCGAAAATGCCTTTGTTAATGATGTTTTTGATCGTGGACCTATTGCAGAAGATGGTTCGGTAGCCTGGCATTTCCCCTGGCCCTGGGCTGTGTCTGCCTGAGCAGGATGCAGGCATGCAAAACGACGAGTGGCAAGGGTGGCCACGTGAATCGGATTAGATTAGATAGAACAAGCCTCATGGAAATCGCACGCTGATCTTGTATCTCGACCACGATGGCTGCTGAGATTCCCCTCAAGGATCCTACGTCGCAATCCAATTACACAGACATCGCGACACGAAATCTTTCTATCGATTGGACAATCGATTTCGACAACAAGTACATCTATGGGTCAGTGATTCATCAGTTGCTTGCAGTGAAAGCGGATGTCTCCGAGGTGATGTATGGTCGATCACCATAGCCACCTTGACAAGGCATAACAGACGGGGTCGGCAGCTTCGACACACGGGTATTGGACATTATATCGGTGGAGCTGGATGGGAATGTTGTCCAAGTTCGTCTCCATGATCTGGGTTCACATACGATCCGAGTTGATTTGGTAGCACCAACTTGATCCCGAGCATCCCGTCATGGGATCTGCTCTGCATGTCCCCATCCCATTCACGCCTCAAGGCGAGATCGTGACAGTCAAGATCACGTACAAGACAACCGAGGAATGTCCCGCATTGTTGTGGCTCGACAAAGAGTGAGTCGATCGTCATCTATTCTGACCTTGATCGGGGTAGCTCATCTTGGGCTTTCAAGACTGACGGAAGGAAAAGAGTTCCCGTATTTGTTCAGTCAATGTCAACCGATCCATGCGCGTAGTTTGATCCCAGTGCAAGGTAAGCTTGGATCGGCGTTTTTGTGTTCGAGATCCCAACTCACCCCTGAGTCGTACATGCTTCAAGACACACCGTCTGTCAAGTTGGTATGTAATGCCCTCTGGACGCATTCATGCCCAATTTTTTTTACCTTTGTGGTAGACCTATGATGCAAGCGTGACTTGTGTGCTTCCGGTTCTCCTTTCTGCCCGGCGCGTATCGCCGCCCCCGGATGGTCCGCCACACGGGGGAAAGATCATCGGAAAAGATGCTGTCACTTACAAGTATGAGCAGGTTGGCGTACTCGCTGATCCGTCAACTAAGATTTGGGCGCTGAGGCTACCTTTTCTAGCATACACCTATTCCCTCTTATCTTTTAGCGATCGCGGCGGGCAACTTGCGTTACCGCCCTTTTGCAGTGCCAGAGGGGAGGACATGGTCGAGCGGCGTGTGGTCAGAGCCAGAGTTGTTGGCGGACGCTTTCAATGAGTTTTGTGACGACGCTCCCCGGTAAGTTTTATGATTCTGCAGGCTTATCACGCATCGTTTCATTTGTATCCACGTTCAGGTTTCTTGCTGCTGCGGAGGATCTTGTGGGTCCATACCAGTTTCGAGTCTACGATTTGCTCGTACTTCCACACTCGTTCCCTTATGGTGGCATGGTAAGACATTTATTCCCTGGGTCATTGTTCGCCCTGCAGAGTCTCATGTTCGCGTCCTAGGAAAATCCTTGCATATCCTTCGTCACGCCTAGTAAGTGAATTATTTACAAGGAGATGTATGTCTGAAACCCCCTTTTCAGCGCTCATTACGGGTGATAGGTCATTGACGGACGTGGTCATCCACGAGCTCACGCACTCCTGGTTCGGAAATGGGGTTACGTGAGTCTTTCTTTTCTTTAGATACGCACTCGTTGGCTGATTGGCCTCGAGTCACGCTGATGCTTCACACTTTTGGTTGAATGAAGGCTGGACGACCTATATTGAACGACTGTTACTGCAACTCATACACACCCCCGGCCACCGTGGTCTATCATATGTCATCGGTTACAAAGCCCTTGTGGATGCGTTGAAACTGTTAGAGCCCACTCCGAGATACCAAAGGCTTGTCATTGATTTCGAGGTCGGTGAGGATCCGGACGCGGCTTATAGTCGTGTTCCTTACGACAAGGGTGCAAACTTGCTTCTCCTGCTCGGTGCGTCAAACAAGTGTGATGAATGACCGTGTGTATTGATGAATTTTTGGCAGAACGAACATTGGGAGGGATTGACGTCTTGCTCCCATATATCAAAGAGTACGTCAAGACCTTTATGGGCCATAGTATCACGACTGGGCAGTGGAAGGACCACTTGTACCTCTTCTTTGGTAACCAAGAGGACAAGATAAAAGCCCTTGACACCATCGATTGGGATGTAAGTGTTTCTTGTGTCCTTGAACGGGTGTACGAGGATACACATCACGTAGGCCTGGTTTTATGGCGAAGGGATCAGGTTACCAACCGAGTTGGAGTATGACTTGACGCTGGTTACTGCAGCGTACGATCTGGCGGACCGCTGGAATGCCTCTCGCGACATTGATGACCCGGCCGACTTGGATTTTAAACCTGGTGACATTGACCAACTCGAAAGCAATCAGCGGGGTGAGTCGGTTTGTGATCGCTCAACTTTCTGGCAGCACTGATTATGGCGTGTACAGTCATATTCCTGGAGCGCCTGGAGACTTACCCATCCCTCCCGTCGAAACATCTCTATCACCTTGACACACTGTATAGGTTTTCTGAGTCGACCAACTCTGAGATTCGCACGGCGTTTTATCTTGTCGTGCTCAAGGACGCTACCTCGGCCATAGCCAAGGGATTCGCACAGCCCGTCCTTGACTGGGTGACTGGTAAATACAGTGGGATCATTCAGGGTCGGATGAAATTCTGCAGACCGCTGTTCAGGGCTGTGAACAAGATTGATCGCGAGAAGACGCTGGCTGCGTATTACGGTGCTCGAACGTTGTTCCATCCTATCGCGCGCAAGCTGATTGAACAGGTATGTTATCGATGGCTTGCCAGACGATGACTGACTTTATTCAGGACTTGGGTTTGAGTGCTTGAGCCGTGATCATCGACCCTGTATACTAGAATATCTGAGACAACCCCATTCGATGACGCAGGCACCCATTGGTTGACGTTGACGTCCGGGTCGGAGTTTCAATTGACGCCGGTGTCCCGAGCCGGCCGGGAATTATTTGCTAGAATTTCCTTGTGCATTGTCTGGATGATACACGGCTGGATTTTTGTTTTCTCTTCTCCATGTTTTTTTCGTTTGCGCGATTTGGTGTCTCGTCTCCGTTTGACTCCAACTTCCACAATGTCACTTCGCCCATCTGTTCACCGACCATCCTCGGCGTACTTCGTTTGCTCTTTGCAGTGTACGCGCTAATCACAATCATCACCTCGCTCGCCTTCGAAGCCCTCGTGTTCCATGACTCTGCTTCGTCAGCACCCATCTGTCGCCGTTGGTGCGGAAATGAACTCATCATCACTCCCAACACAGGTACCTGTCCTACTTTACAGACCTGTCTTACATCGGTCTCGTCGCATATTTCTGCGCCGCCAGTGCTCAGACCATCGCTTTTGTGCTCCGCGGGCAGAAAAGTTATCCTTTGCAAACATGGCCGCGGTTCCTTCAGCTCCTTCATGTCATATTGTACTCTACAGTCGTCGTATTCCGTAAGTCTCCTCTTTTATCAGGAGTCGCATGCTCACTCGAAACGGTCGACCAGCCATTATCGTTACCATCGTATTTTGGTCTCTCCTCTCTTCGCCCTCGACGTTTCAAACAGCGTATAGCGGTGCGTCACAACTCTGCCCGAGTCATTCGCTGATTCGAGTGGGGTCCTAGCTTGGGACAATATCTCACACCATGCACTCAACACCGTCTTTGCACTCTTTGAGATTCTCTTTACACACGTCGATCCCTTCCCATGGACGCACCTTATTCCGCTCATTCTCATCCTCGCACTCTACCTGGGTGTCGCATACATTACATATGCAACCCAAAGCTTTTACAGTACGTGTGTCCCTCATCTCAACGGACGACACGGCATTGATGACGGACGGTATTAGCATATTCATTCCTCAACCCGGCCACAGAAGGTGGTCTGTTGGCAGCATACATCCTTGGGATTGCCATCGGATGTTGCTTGGTATTTAGCACCGTCAAGGGTGTCTGCCGCCTACGCCGGCATCTCAGCTTCCGATATGGATGGTTTCAAGATTATTCAGAGGCAGAACCACTCGAAGAATGGCAAGACGTACCCAAGGATTCATTTGTCTCGGAAGTGTGAGTCTTCCGATTCACCAGATTATCCCCCCTTTTTTTCTTTTAGGGGTGATTTTCATTGGACGTGATTCGACTCTGGACACTGCACTGTTATCCGATTATCTTTTTTTTTTTTTTGTTTCCTTTACGTCTTAGCGTTGGACATCACAGAGTTATTGCTCTCTGTTGTCAGAGTAGTTGCATATTTAATGGTATCCTGGGACAGCTGGATACTCGATTGGCTTGGAGAGCATATTTGATGAGCTTCTGAAGCTCTTGATCAAGCGTTGGGGAACAATGTAGGCCTGATCTGGAAGATTCGCCTCGAATCTGTTGCGGTGTTGTGATTCCACCATTTCTGGTGCGATCCACGCGTTTATTATAAAACGCACGACAACTTTTGCAAGTTGGGTTATCGTCGCGCCTCCTCGGTCTCCGTTTCTTTATGTGAGGCAATCCCAAACATATTTCCTATCTATTTTTTGCACTGCATGTAGAATGACTCACGGAGCCACAACGGGGCTGTTCAAGTCTTCGACACTTCCCACATCGTATGCAAAGGCTTGTATCAACCGAAGCTGCGAGGGTGTCATGCGACTCGGTCTTTGTGACTTTTGTGTATTATGTTTCCACGCTTGGACGGCGACTGGCCATACGGCCCGCCTTCGAGGGTCAGAGGTGTCGTTGCAGAGATCAAGGCGACCAGGACCCCCCACTCGTACGTGATTCTGGATGTTCTATCTGTAACAGAAAGTTGGCTTCTCGTCGTTTTCGGCCAACCAGCGTCCGTTTTAGTGATGGGCGCGAGTTCGCCACGAAATGCATCGTTCCAGCCGTGTCACCGTAAGTCCCTATATAATGCCGCACCCTTCCGCACGTTCCGCTCCTCTGGAGAGAAAAGAATCAGGCCATTATTAGATGCTATCCAGCCCAGGATTATAAAGAGCATCCGTCCTCTCAACAAGGGCACCATCGCGAGAAAACAAAAACCTCCAACATCATGGTTTCTCCTAGGTACTTGAACTTGATCGCGTCTGCGTTACTATTCCTGGGATTCGTCATGCCTTGCATCGCCCTCGGTGTTGCACCAGGGCAGATCAAGAACTTTGTCACCTTTGGCGACTCGTACACCGACACGTCGTACTACCCTACCGCGGATGGCGGGTACCAATGGCCAACATGGGCTGCCGAGTACGGTCCTTTTAACCTCTACGGTAAGTTCTTTTCGAGCACCGAGCGTCGCTCAGCTCACTCGCGCTCTATCGCCTACTCCGCCAATCAACACTGCTGCAAAACCAGGGTTCGCAAGGTCCGGCGCAACCTGCTCCAACCTGCTCACGTACCGTCCGTTCCCGCCCATCACGGAGTGGCAGATCCCTGCGTACTTGAACGAGACGTACAATGGGACGCTTGCGCTCAATGCACAGGAAACGATGTACACGATCTGGATCGGGACCAACGATCTCGGTGTCAACGCGCTCTTGACGGGGAGCGACATGCCTGGCGTGTCGATCGTCCCCGTGAGGCAATGCGCCATCGACGTCTTGAGACGTCTCTACGAGACCGGCGCGCGCCACTTTATCATGCAAAACGTACGTCCATCCTTGCCAAGGTCGCTTTTCGGCTGTCAAAAACGCTGTATTTTCGAGACGGTGTGTTGATCTGATTGGGCAGATCATCCCTCTCGACCTCACCATCCTGTACGCCAACGACTCTTATCCCAACAAGTACTGGACGGCGGCGCGCAATACGACAGAGTGGAACGTCTACATGCGGGAGCTCGTTCGTGCGGGCAACAGGATTACCGAGCTAGAGCTGCAAGCGCTCGCGCCGACGCTACCCGGAGTTCACATCGGTAAGCACACGTCACGGTATCGCGAGGATCGACGACCGTCGATCCGAGCGAGTCGGTGGTCCGCTTTATTCGCAATGCATGATGATGCGCATCCATACAGCTTCCTTTGACTCGTACGGTCTCTTCACGGATATTTACAACAACCCTAGCAAGTACCTCAACGGTACGGCGCCGGTCAACGTCACGGGCTGTATCAATGCGTGTGTCTATGCGCTCAACGAGAGCACGAAGGCGTCTGTCAACTGTACCGTCCCACAAGCGAGCGCGCAGGATAGCTTCATGTGGTACGTTGGCGTTTGTTTCTAAACGTTGGGTGTTGAATATTATTCAACATGTCCCAGGTACGACGAACTTCATTTTTCACAGCAGACGGCGAGAGTGATCGCACGCGAGATGGCTACCGTTATGAGTGGCCAGTTGAGCGCGTGGGCGACGTGGTTGAGCTAAACGATTTCGGGGTAGAGGAATTGCATCCTTTTTTTTCCCCCTTTTTCCTTGTGTGATTGAAAAACGCGAGAACGTCGAGCATTCATCGATATCGGCCAACACTGCGTTGGTCTTTTGCACGCACATCTGGTATGGACGGTGCGAGGGGAAAACCGCGAACTGTACGTGCGATTGATACGGGGATGAAACGTATACGACCCCCCGCGTGTTCCCCTTTGAGATCATAGAGTCTAGCCAAAAAAAAAAAAAGAAGAAAAGGCCCCTCTCGGCCTTGCCGTGAGGGTTCGTCAACAAACTCAAAAGCGTCCATGTCCGCAACCCCAGAGATACATTCAGCACGACCGTTTGCCAATCCACACACACACACACGCTACACCTATGTAAATGCTTAGAAGAGTCCGGCGAGATCGGCAAACGGGTCTTTGCTTCCAGTGGAGGGTTGTGTCTGCGTCCGTTGTCCAGTCGAGGTACCGTGCGATCCTCCGAGACCAGGGGGCGTCGCGGGTCCCGAAGGCGGTGTAACAGCACCCAATGATGAGCTCCGCGGGCCACCTGAAGAAAGCACGCCCACGCCCACGCCCGAGCTCTGAGGCTTTGGTTGCATCATGCTCGCAAACGGCGTTGATGTTGACGACTGGGGCTGTATTACTGAGCCCATGGATAGACCGGGAGGTGAGGATCCAAAAATGGTGGGTGGAGATGTCGTCCTTGCTGTAGACCCGTTGGTGGACCCGTTCGAAGGCGAGGGCGTCCCAGGGAGCATGATCGATCCGAATTGGGGTTGTGGGGAGGATACCGGTGGAGGTCGCGTTGCAGTATTGATGGGGGGAGGTTGTTGAGAGAACAAGTTCATCAGGTCATCAACGGGGTTGGTGCTCGTAAGGTTCGCTGACCCATCGTCTAGATCGATGAGCGATGCCCCATTCCCACCAGCTCCGGAACCGGATGCTATTGTCGTTGGAATGGAGGCTACAGCTGCAAAGTCGCCGTTCTGGAACGCCTCAAATCGAGCCACCGCGGTATTGATTTGATCGTTCACTTGCAAGAAGGCATCTGCAGAGAGGGTGAATGACCGTCTAGAGATCACGACAGACACTCACTCAGAGATTCTGGGTCGTCTGCCTCTGCGTCGGACAACCATTTTTGCAACTTTGGACGGGCGCTCTTTAGGACACCCGCTACCTGATCGTACGCGTCCCCCTTTGCCCACCGCTCGCCCTTTTCCGTATCCACGTTATCTAGCATCTCGTTCAATAGTATCACTTTGCTTTGGAGTTTTGCCAGCTCTGCTAGTGACTGGCTGCGATAGTCCGGTTTCGTATCCGGGTTGGCACCGGCGAGTGATTTCATGAGCTCCTGTGCTGCAGCGAGGTCGCGCGGTGTTCCTCTTCGAATGAGTTCTTGTAGTTTAGCGGATTGCGCCTCTCTGTCCTCGTTCTCCAGCTCTTCCGGTGTCTTTATAGTCTGGATACGGATGAGCTGGACGAGTTGGATCCGAGTGATGCGATACTGACCATCGTGTTTTCTGGAAGGTTGCGCCTGGATAGTTCTCTGAACCGATAGCCCTTGAAGGTCAGCAAGCGATGCATGTCTCTGATATTTCCCAGATCGTCCTTCCACCTCGACTCGGAGCAGATGCCCTCCTTCCAGCCATGGATGAGGTCCAGTATTCGCGACATGGCGGGACCGGGGAAGGGTGGGGGACGTTCGGGGAATCGACGGACGAGCTCGTTCAAGAATTCCTTGGTCGCGATTTGGAGATGGAGCGGGTATCCACATGACTGGACGAGGGTGTCGAGGAGTCCGAGCGCGAGGACAGCGATGTGTGAATTTCTGTGGTTTGCCAACCGCGCGATGAGCATGACGGCTTCGCGGGGTCTTTTTGTTGATGGATCAGCGTCCGACCCTGGGATATGACTGCGGTTGTGTGCTCACGTATTGGCCTTTTTTGTGTTGACAAAGTCGGCGATGTCGAGATGGTGGGCATAGTTGGGTTCTGGGAGAGACGGATCGCAGGCGTTGGTGATCAAGACTTCGAGCCGCGACGCTTTGAACCACGGCGTCGTTTGGGAGAGCATGTCTTGGGTTCGTGGGAAGACGATCTCATAGACCACCACCACATTAGCTTTGACCCGACGCTGCTTTGTCCACGTCCATCATGATCCACAAAGACGCGCAGGGTAAAGCACACGTCCATAACAATGTCCATGATAGACTTATAAACGCCTCGCCAGGTGGGGGGTAACGCACCCAACTTTTCCGAGAATCTGGTCATTCCTCGATCATGGCCGAGGTACGTCTTCGACCCCCCCTTCCATCCGACTTGCAGTCGATATAATCCCCTCCTAGCTTCATTCTTGCACCTTTGAAAACTGCAACAGGGTCTTCACGAAGGCTTATGAGCTCAAGAAGCACACGGCCACCCATCAAGACCCGGACCGGTACGTCTGTGCGTCTGGCGACACGATCCCCGTCGACGTTGACCCGTCATCGACAGCGTATTCCATTGCTCGCGATGCGACTTTATCACTCTTCAAAAGAAGAGCCTCATGATTCACTTTGCAATCCAGCACGTCGTCCCTTTTCAAGCCCATACACCCGAACGCTCATTCCTTTTCTTTCAGCACCGGCGAAAAGGCTCACGAGTGTCCTCATCACCTTGTCGACGCTTCTGGGTTGCCCACCGAGCGATGCGATTACAGAACGAACGACCCTGCCGCCTTGTCGAAGCACCGCAAGAAAATCCACGGCCATGTCCCACACCCCAACCGTGGTCGGTTCACCAAAGCCGACCCCGCTGCCCCGCGCAAGACTCGCGAGAACGGGGACGAGACTGCCACTCGACCTTGCCGTCGCCCTCAGCGTTCCACCTCGGCTTCACGTCGCAGACCGTCCCGCGTATCACGTACGGTCAATCATCCGAACGGCACCCTTGGCTACATGTCCACTTCGGTCCACAATTCCTCCTCACTTTCTCGTCAAGGAGACCCGATGGACGTGGATTCCTATGTCGAGTCTGCTTACGATGTGAGCGGCGCCCACTTGTTTGATCGAGACGATGAAATGTCGTTGGACACGCTTCACGACCCTACGTTGCGGTCTCAATGGATGGCAGAGTATGAGGCGAGCTACACCTCCTTTGACGCGACCGGGATGAAGTATCACCCCCAACCTCTCCCCATGGCCTCTTCTTCGAGCTCAGCTCCGGTTAACACGCCGACCGGCCGGGAAGGATGTCTGTGCCCCGAATGGATGGTCGAGGCTGGGATCGAGGGTTGGAACTAGTCCGTTGTTGTAGACGAGTTGGACGCTTGCGCTGGACGCCACGCCTGAACCCCAAGTTGTTTTCTCCTTCCGTTTGTTTTCTTGCTAATCTGGGACCTCGCTACTCACTCGTTTGGTAACCATTGATCATCTTTTTAAATAACTTGATAGTGTATAGTACAACTTTACAGTAACATGAATAACATCACGAGAATCACAAAATCCTGATAAGACCCTTATAAGGGTCTTATAACTGTAGGTGTTCTGCTGAGCTGCTTATACTTCTTGCCAAGTGCTTATATTGACCTTGTATTACCTTGGCAAGGTCTGTAATCCCGATATTAGGATATAGGGTCAATATAAGCAAGTGTAAGCAGCTTAGCAGAAATAGACAAATTGATATTTTTTGCCAGCGATTCGAGGTTCTCGTGATGAAATCAGCGTCTGTCCGATTTCCGTCTTCCAGCTCCATCGACGAATCAAGATAATTCTCTCTCCAGCGCTTCGCTGAGTCAGTGGTACCACCAACTCCGTACTTTTCTCGTAGCTATTCCGCTTCGTCGAGATAGTCTCTGTTGAGCACCCTTCTACTTCAGACATACGCGGGCGTTTCCTCAGCCCGATCGATCATTGTTTTTGCCGCCACCGATTGTTACCGAGTAAATCCTGCCTATGCAATGCACGCGATCGGAATTTGGTTGGCGTTGAATCGCAAGCGCTGAGAGACATTAATAGGCCTCATTCAGGCGGGGTAACCACGCAAAGTGACTGCTTCTTACCAAACTGATACACTTTTAACCAGCAGAATTCACGCCCACGTCCATTTGGCGGCCACAACGCGAGGATCTGCACCCATCATAATCACCACTGCAGTCAATGGTAATCAAGGACCCTCACGAGATACGCATACCTCCTCAGCGTGAACATCCATATCCATTCCATCCTCTAGCTCGCTGAGGAGTCTTTGCACCCTCCTGGAACTGGGTCAAATGTGACAGCCAACATTATTTGTCAGGGTTATTGGCACTCGCTGAGGAATGTAAAAGTACTGGTAAACCGGGTTTCCTTCTCCTCGAGCGGATCCACCTTTACCTTTTGCGAGCACTGAAGAATCTCGCACTGCTTCACGACTTAGTGCCATATGCTTCCGCTGTATGTTACAAATTAAACCGAAGGTCGCCCTTCTCCGTGTGCTAGAACGCTTCACTGACCCAGCTGTGTTGGTTACTTCATCGAAACCCCCTCAGCGCACTACTGGCAACACTCTACAGACACCTTCCAGCAGATATTGGATCTTGTATTTTCAGGCGCTGATGAAGATGGTGCCGACGTGAGTAAGGTTGGGTCATCAAGTAACTCACCCAGGTTGTTGAACTTGCGGACCAACTGTTGATACTCATGAGGCTGAGAGGGTTCGCATCTCATGCCCTCTCGATTGCAAAGTCTGCCAGATGGCATTGTGGTCTACAACAACCATCACTGCACACAACCGCTATCAAGAATTGGTATCACACAGTCTTATGGGGTGGCAAGCGCCTTTACCCTGATGACGGAGCCAATGGTGACAATTGTAATAGTACGTTGAATCATACATCTACCTACTGTATATTTAAAATCACTTACCGATACATCAGATGACGTGTGGAAACATGTTTGGTGAATGATGAAGCAAAGAAAACGAGAAATGAGTTTTACGTTGCATAATTAGACCAGACTTCGGTCAAGTAGGCCAAGAGAGCTTTGTCCCATCCCTCCACGCCCGCATCGACCATCATTTCAGGCCAAAGACATCCTTCGCGGCCTGTCCCTCGGAAGAAGATGTCATCTTCGTGAAGCTCCCTCTCGAAATCTAAGAGGCCAGGTCCGATTTCAGTCTCACTAAATTCACTCGTGTCGTCAATGTTGGCGTCGGGTTGGGTTTCCGCAGGGGTGAGTGTCTGGACAGGAGGGGAGGACGGTGCTGGGAGTGTGGCATTGCCTTCTACCGGGTTGCTCTCTGAAATGACCGGTGAGCTTGGTTCGGTTGGTTCTACGGTGGGGGTCGAAGTGTACACCGCATCGTTTGAGGCATCGCCATAAAGGTCGTCGTCCAGCTCGGAAGGATTGTTGTGGTCGGATGGTGGTGCAGGGGGTGAGGCCCGAGAGGCATATGGCAAAGAATCAACGTCGATGGGGTTGGTCGTAGATGAACCCAAATCGGTCGAATCTGCCGTACAAGCGATGGTGGCATCGGAGACATTAAGGGATGTATACATCGGGTCATTACTGGCAACGTAGGATGACGACTCCGAGTTGGATTCACCATATGACACTGCGGCAGGAATATTCGGGGGCATGGGGTATGGTAGGGTGGTGATACCATGATCTGCATGATTGTACTGGGCAACGACCGCCGAAGTTCCAATAGTGGATTCCTGTGCGAATCCGCGATTGTTCCATCCCTCGCCGTAAAGGCTGTTGAAGTGTACTGCTGCAGCTGCAGACGCAGCGTATGACCCTGCTAACTGGAAGCCGTAGTTAGGGTAGGAAGAAACCGAAGCTGAATGGGTTAAATCTGTATCGGAAGTTCCCGCTGGGAGCCGGGTGAAGGTGGAATTGTAGGGCAGCGCGGAATATGCATGAGCTGAACCGTTGGAGTTGTGACGCGATACGGAGGCAGGATTATTCGGGAGTGTGGGGAACGGTAGGGCAGCAGTACTACCATAGACATAATTGTTCTGGGATGCGACCGACGACTGCGCATTAACCGAACTGGCAGAGAGTGGATATGAAATATTGTTCCATGCCTCGCCATAAGAAGTGCTTGGGGTTGTCCAATAGTTGCTGTCGAAAGACTGCCCCACAGGCGGAGGTGCGAAGGTGGGGTGAGATGCCTGATTGCTGCTCGAGGCGATTGCATTGGGGGGAACAGTGGATGTATCACTTCTCGATGCCGTTGCCCTGGGATGCGCCTGAGAAGAAGCGGTCATGCCTCGTCGCACCAACGCTTGCGAGCGTTCGGGGTCTTTTTTGTATCCATAGTATGTTCTGCGGTGTTTAATGGGTGTGGCACCACCCTTTGCCCTGTAAATGCAGGGCGTTTCAGAGACCGTAGGGTGCAGGGAACTACCCAGGTTATCGACAACTCTGGTCGTATCAGGACACACAAAAGGTTGTTCGCCTGAACTGGAGCAGAGGTGAGCATGTCGACCCACATCAAAAATGCTATGAAGTCCTACTGGAGATTCCTGTGGTTGCTCCGGAAGAGACAGGTGGATTGACACGTCGAGCAATGGGCAATCCTATCATGATGAACGTCTGTCGAATTATCCACTCGCCAGGATACGATGTTTCCATGACGTACATCGACATGTCCTCATGAGAAGCTATGTGCTTCCGCAACTCTGAGTTTGTCTGGCAGACGCAGTTGCAATTTTGAACATCGCAGGAGAAGGTCTAGGATGAGTCGGTTGATATAAGCTGTCATATTGAAGTAAAGCGGAGAACGTACCTTGCCCATGACAAGTCCCTAGATGACTGTATGGTTATTGATCGAGTGCTGCGGCAGTGGGGGTCACAAGATGAAGGCTAAGAAGTTCTGCGGCTTCCGCCAACATACCTGATTTTATATACATCGGAATTAAACCCTGAAGAGGGTATTTTGGAGTGCCTTGCTCTATTATGCACAAAGCAGAACATGCGCGATACCAGCGGTCAAAAAGATGTGGACATTCATGTTGAATTTTCGGTGCAAAGGAAACAATGGGCACGGATAAGAGAAAGGAGAAGCACGAGGTAATATGATCTGGATGGTGCTGCAACGATGGCAACTATTGGCACGCTTTGGCCCGTCATTCTGCGCTTGATCTCTCTGAGACCGCCGAGTAAAGTCAAAAGATGCCGTGTGGCAGTGCACTAGAATGGGCGGATTTTCCTGGCGCTTAGGTTCACTCAGAGCAGTACCGTCCAACACCGTGGCTCTTACCGATACCATTCAGGAACCCGGACTACGATGATCAAGGCCAGGGACGACGCCGCATGACGGTGTGACCATCGAGATGACAATGAGCCCCACAAGCACAGCAAGTTCGTGTAACCGAAAGCGGAACAAAGTCACGATCTATGCAACATGTGTTTTCTCTTCGGACAGGCCAGTCTGAGAATGAACTTCCACAACTGAAGGGTTGGGGAAGTCTGAGCAATATTCTGGTATCTCGTCGGATCAAGTCTGGTCCCCTATCCGGGAACCCTCTACGATAGGTACAAGGAAAACGTCGCATCGAGCTCGACGACGGTGATCTTTTTTCGTTTGTGGTGTTCCACGACGTGTAAGCATCCAGTTCATATGACGGGCATCCTGGGCGTGCCAAGATCGTAAGGTAGGACTGCAAAGACGTTGACGTTGACTAACTCGCTAGCCCGATTTTTTCCTCTTCCTCGACAAGTTCAACATGTTGGGATTTTTAATTGGCCACTGGACCCTTCCAACTATCCTACCCAGTATTAGGCTTGGCCGTCGAACTGACGGTAGCCATCGTCTTTGTGCGCCAAGCGATCTTACTGATCCCTCACTGAAACTCCGCGCTACTTTGGGTGTGGATAGTCGAGTTGGCGCGAATGTACGTACACCCCCCTTAGAATCACACCTATTGTGCCATTTTACATATTCCGCTCTGAAGGATTGACGCTTTGAAAGTGCCAACCGAGCTCTGAAGTTAATGTCCACACCACAACTTCTGTGATAATCAAAAGATGTTTGCGCTCTTTACGCCGCTTGATCTCCTTTCCGGGTTCAACAAAGGCGGATACATCAATATGTTCACAAGTCAACCATGAAGAATATAAAATCTGGCAGGTCGGTGACCATTCTCTTGTACATGCCTATCTTCCTGCTCTCACGTTCCCTTCTCCCCCCCTTCACTTACGCAGCGACCGTACACGAATCATGAGCAAGGTATGTCTTGCCCTCATCTTAGAAAATTTGGAATTGATTGACATGATCCAGAGCTACTCCTGCACCTTGGGCTGTGACTTGGTGTTCAAGCTTTCAAGCATCAATATCAGCTAAAGAAACACATAGCCACTCACCACGACCCGGCCAGGTACGTGCAAATATCTTCCTGATATGATCAATTGCGGACTTGACAACTTTTGACAGTGTATTTTACTGCCCGGATTGCCCCTTCTACACTTTGGCTAAGGTGAATCTCAAAATCCACAGGTCGTCGAAACAGTAAGTTTCCCTTTTGCAACTGGTACTCGGGTGTTCATTTAGTCCCCTAGCACCGGTGAGCAGGACATCAAGTACCCCAATACCACCACAATATACGGATTACCAGTTCGCGAAGGACCGTGCCCGTACAGAGCACACGACCCCTCCTTGCTGGTCAAGCACCGAAAGAAAAGACACGCATATGTTCCACGCCCGCGCTTGGCCCCAAAGCATCCTATAAGTCTCCCAGTCGTCTCCTCTGCCACCACCTCTGTATCCACCACCACTGCAGGACCTAGCCGTGGGGCGCAGGAAAGCCCCGAGTTGCCTTCTACACCACAGGGTGGTGTTGACGGCTCTGGACGCTTGGCGAATGTAAACTACGTGGCCATCTCTAGTTCTTCTGGTTCCAATGCGACCACAAGGGTCGCTTCTGACCAAGGCAGTTCGTCGAATGTACAGGGTCAACTGGCACACGTCGAGTCGCCGTCCGCGGCTGGTCACGGCAATACCATACCGGTCGCTCCCAACCAAGGCGTTTCCGTGGACACACGGCCAGTCGACACACACTGGCACCACGCCATCCTACCCACCTCAGCATGGCGACACCCCGTTGATCGCTCCCCACCAGGTGTGCTGATGGCCACGGACTGGCACCATTCTAAGCGGGTGGTTCCGCTGCGCTATACGTGACAGGAATGTACAATCCCACTCCAAACTCATGCCTTTGCGATGGGTTGCTTCCAGATGAACAACGGTGCAGATCCTTCCGTCCCTAATCGCAGCTTACTTAATCTAAAACCGTTGTATCCCTTATTTGTCAATGCCGTGTATCCACTTTACTCTTTCCATGTATCCTGTATGCTGCTCTCACCTATAAATGCAATGACCCATGACGTGTTGCCTACTCTAGTATTGATCAATGAGAATAATCAGTTCGACGTGTGTGTGCTATGCGACTGGCTTTCAGTGGACGGACTATACCCGTTTCGTTTGTCCGGAACCAGTGAGAATATTCAGCACGCATCTTATAATATTTGTGAACGCAAAATATCCGAGTGAGATTATGTACACTGAAAAATATGTATCAAGATACCCGCCATCAAGGCGTATCTGAAAGTAAAAATATCCATTCCTCCACTTCTCTGCGGTGCCTCAAGTCCAACTCTCAACCTACTCCTGTACGAGTGTCAACTACTGTAGGGATATGTGGGGTGTGTGGAGATCGGCGCCGGGAGCTCTGCGGGAATAAAACACCCATCTTTGCAGAAACAACTCCGGGCCTCACAGCTGCCAACGCCAAGTAAGATCCATTGCCCCACGTGGTTCTTTTTCTCCAAAGTAGATCGCTGCAACAGACCCGCCAGCGAAGCTGAAAACGTGAAGTTGATGGTACCAACGTCGGACGCTACAGCGAGCGCGACGACAGCTGCGCCAACAACTTGGGTGAGGAGGACTCGGATGGTGGCACCAATGTAGGTGATCGCACCAAGGACGCCGATCAGCCAGATGCTTGATTGTGAAATGTCTGAGCGAGCCAATTGGAGGAGTTGTTTACCCGTCCCTGGTGAATGAGTGCCTCGATAAGGGAGAAGAATCTCGGCGGGACTTGCTTGCGGTATTTGACGATGAAGGGGAGGACGGTATATGCCCGTTGTTGACACTAAGGCCCTCGCATACGACCACCTTGTGGCATGGGTGAGTGTGATGGCGAGATCATTTGATGTGGGAAATACATACAACATTCATGGGATTGGCCACAAAGAGAACCGCGCTCGCCATGCTCGCAGCAGCAAATTCGGCCATTACCCCTGTCTTGTAAAGTTTGGCTATCTTTGTGTAACAGACCCAAAATTCCGCTCTAGGGAGGATGACCGGATCATTGCGGAGAAAAATTGAGACCAGGGAGAGCGTGACATAGAAGCAGAAATACAGCTTCAATCCATTGTGACCAGTGGCCCCGTAAGCCAAAGAGAAAAAAAGGGCGAGGATTTCGTAAGGCTTCATGTCTTCTGTGCCTACGATCCTGTTGTGAATGACCGTAGGATTCAGGTGTTGTGCGGCCCATGGTACTGCGATAGCAAGACTTGCGGTGGTGAGGCTTAGTGATATTTGAGGTATGGGACGGGGTGCGAGTAAACGAATTACGAGGATGGAGAGAACGAACACCAAGAGGTCGTGGAGGTATCTGTGTTCAGGGGAAGACGATGGGGGCAGTAAACCACGAAAGACAAGCACACGTTTAAATAAAAAGTCGATCCGCAGGCCAAGACCCACCAGTGTTGATAGATTGAAAATTCTGCGCAAAGTAGCCACCCAATCGGCGTGGAAGGCTAAAAAAAAGATTCAGAGAGTGATCCGGCCCATCAGCCTCATGGCGTATTGATATGGGTTTAGCTGCCTCATGGATCTTCTGATGAGAAGCGATGGAATATTCGAGCGGAACGTTTGACACACTAACCGGATCATGATTATAGTCCTACCGTGACCGTTACTGCAGTTACAGTAAATAAAGCAAAGAGTTGTAGGACATTTATCCACTCCCCCACAAAAGACGACCAGGCCATACCCTAGGCTGCACAGCAGTCCAGACGATGGCATAGAAAAATCCGAGTGATCCAACACCAGTTCAGACGGAGTTTGAATTCTCCTATGACGTTGTATCCAGTCGCCTTCAAATTGGGTCGGCGCCGTAAACAGGCATTCTTCCCCACCACAAATGATGAGATTGATCCAAGTGGACAATCTGTATTGCTGCAAAGGTTCCATAGAGGGCCTTGTCATCATAAGAATGTATTGACTTGAAAGGGGCTTGGTGACATCATGTATGATTACCTAATAAAGCCCTGAACAGTGGCGGCAGTGTAGTCGGCTCCCTCGCCATTATTCTTTAATCTCCCACCGCATCCAAACAAACATTTAAAATCAAACCAGGCTGCCCCTCTCCACAGAGCCAGACTGTGACTAGCCTGCGCGACATCGCATCCACCCACTTGAATGTGATCAGAGTCTTCATCTGCCGTACCAACAGCTATGAAAAGTAACAATCCGATACAGCCTATACAAATCTCAAGCATTGTGCAGGTGCAACACAGGCTGTCAAGCCATCCCTGGCAAGCTATGGCCAGCACGACAATATTGTCCGTGTGCTGGAACGCTTCACCAGCCCGGCTGTGTTGACATCAGGTATGTTTACTTCATCGAAACCCTTTCCCTGGCCCCAGTGCCCTGATGCTCTACAGACACCTTCAAGCAGATATTGGATCTTATATTGTCAGGTGCCGGTGAAGATGTTGGTGATGTGAGTAAGGTTAGTGGGTCATTAAGTAACTCGCTCGGGTTGCTGAACTTATAGGATGCCCTCTAAAGACGCTCTATGGTGTCAGCAAAGAAGAGTTCAATGCAATTTTCCATATTGCACAAGAAACGTCCCTCTTTCTGAAGAAACCAAGGTAAATAAAACTAGGCCTGGGCTCAGAATAAGAGCATTTAATCCGTAACTTTAGCTTGACCTACAACCCCGAAGACTCTGGCCTTGTCATCGTTCAATGACCTCGGGCAGCCCATGAGGTACCCCTCACGGACGTCAGAGATGCTTTTTCCTTCGCTGTGCGCCTCATACCATTCGATAAATGCCTGGTTCGCGCTGCGGTGGAAATGAACACTTCCTTCAAGTCATCATCCAATGGCTTTACTGCAACTCCTGATCTCAGCCTCGTCCTCGCACCCATGACTGGAGCAGCCGAGAATTATGAACTTCCCGTAATCGGAGAATGCACATTTTCTCAGGACAGGTCTAATTTGGAGTATAAGCTGCAGCACGAAATCGAGGCCCATCCGGAGGTTGTGATGGTCATCATGATCGTCATATCAGAAACCACAGAATACCGCAGTCGACAATCGGACGAAATGAAGGCTTGGAAAGTGTTCTCTGCCGAGCCCGAATGTCGTGATTTCAAATCATTCCTGAGCCTCGGGGAGCCACAGTTACCAGATGACTCGAGTGTCATCGCCTCAATCAGGGTTGCTGGGCATGTTTGGTGCAATATCTCCAGTGTCGAATATTACGTCTGGATCAAGAATGATGCTGGTGATAACATTGACACTACCAATCACGATCCAGAGTTTATGGCATATGGTGTATGTAATTTCATTCTCGCTCCTATTCTCGTCGCCTGATCATCGGTTTAGACCCTGTTTCCCAATATCAACATGCAGGACGTGGATGACAAGATCAGAAGCGGATTGTCAAAAGTGAAGGACCTCATTGTCGCATACAGCAAGAACCTCAACCCAACCGTTGATACTCATAGGGTTGAGAGGACTCGTATCACATGCCCTTTTGATTGGGAGGTTTTCTAAATGGCATTGTCGCCTGCAACCATCACTGCACATAGTCGCTATCAAGAATGGTACTATGCAATCTTCCGAGGCATCAAGCCCCCTTTCCTTGATGATGAAGCCTATGAGGATGGTGATGACAGTGATGGTACGTCGATCCAGACATCCACCTATGTTCAAAATGCTCACTGATACATCAGATACGTAAATACGGAAAGATATGGTAGTTTACATGAGATGACGAGTGGAAACGGTTGTGTAAATATTCGGTCAATGATGGTGCAATTAGCAAAGAAAGAAAGAAAGAAACGACGCGCGTTGTCTGATATTGACGAGAACAGTTGGTTCGACGTGTTCAGTGTGTGCGGGACCGACTTTTCTTGCGACTTGAAAGTCCAAGAATATTTCCGTAGGTACTGCGTCATCGAGGAATACCACGGCTTGACCGACTGAGGAACGTGGTATTTAGTATACAGACCATCCGGCACATGGACGATACTGTGAATAGGATGAGAATATGAGGAATCTAAACTTTGGATTCAAGAGGGACTATCCTAGACTATACAGTACTGACAATCGGTCTAATACAGCCTCGAGGAGCGTACACACTTACCGATACAAGGGATATTCATGGAGACACATAATGAAAACATGCAATGAAACAAATGGACGAAGAAACGGAATCGGCATAGAAGGAAAAAGTACGGTATTAGATAGGTATAATTTGGAACGAATGCGCTCCCAGCTCAAGCATTAAACGCGTAAAACTCCTTGTGAGTTTCTAACACGGACTGGTCCCAGCCCTCGATCCCGGCTTGGACCATCCATTCAGGGCACAAACATCCCTCCCGGCCGGTCTGTGTGACGCCGACATCCGCTGGAGCTGAAGAAGCGCCTACGAGTTCCGGAGGATATGTCATCCCGGCCGCATCGAATGAGCCATTATAGCTCATCTCGTATGCTGCAAGCCAGTCTGGGTTGAACGAAGGGTCGTACATGGGATACATCCCCATTCCTCCGTACGGAACGACCAGCGCTCCGCTGCTGGAACCGACCCCAGGCACGTGAAAGGAACTTGCAGCCATCGGTTGACTATACGCCGACATGTTTCCTTGCCAAAGGAGCGGGGCGAAAACGCTGGCACTTGGCGGCACCGTGGCGGTGGGTGCAGAGCTGACATTACCGCTCGGATTGTTGGCCACGAGGGTTGCATGGGACGGTTTGCAATGTGGGACTGAGTGAGGGCGTGGATACGGCGAAGGGCGTTGAAAAGCATTTCCACCCTTCTTTTCTTGAGGTTTGCAGGGAGAAGTGGGAGCGGCCTTTGTGGCGGCAGTCTTTGAAGGTCGAATTCGGTTGGGTGGTGGTACATGCCCGTGGATTCTCTTTCGGTGCTTTGACAGGGCAGCAGGGTCATTTGTTCTGTACGCGCAGCGTTCTTCCTGTGTCCCAGCAGGACCAGAAACGGTAATCATGTGCTGACACCGGAGAGCCTTTTCACCAGTGCTAGAAGGAACAGAAATGAACACCCCTGTATACAACGAAGATGAGTCAAAGGGTATACTTACTGTGTAGCGACGTGAACCCTGAGATTCTTCTTTTGAAGTGTGATAAAGTCACATATTGGGCAGCGGAAGAGGCTGTCAATGACCATCAAGTTCGATGGTGGTCGTGTCATTAAGATACATACACATACCTGTTTGGGTCTTCGTGAGCGACCTTGTGCTTTCTGAGCTCAAATGCCCTCGAGAAGATCTTGCCACAGCCGGGAAGCGCGCAGGAGTATGTCTAAAGTAAACCCGTCAGCTCGGAGTTCCATGAAGGAGCGGAAAACATGCCTCGCCCATGATAATTCGATGATCGTGCCAAACAAGAAGTAAGATGAGAGGTATATGCAGCAGGTGAATGCGGAATTCTTGGAGATAGTGGGAAGAGTGCGTTTGAGTGAGGATTCATCCCAACCAGACGTTTATATCCTCTCGTACGCCCGATTGTTGGATGTGGACATTGACGTTTTTCCATTCTGCGGCTTTTGTCCACCTCCACCTGAGTTCAAAGCGGCAAACACGCACACGAGGATTCAAAGCGTTTGTAGACGGACAGCTTTGACTATGGATCTTTGTCGCATGTGGACTGTGGACAAAGCGCTGCGGCAAGTGAGCCACCATGCTTGGCATAACGTGTGGACGAGCACACTGGCACCGTGAACTGTATCATTCCAAGTACTTGATAAACGATATGTTTGAAAGACACATACTTTTGCGAGGCTAAGCACGGTTCAATTCCGGTTTCTCTGTTACGGCGCTCGAGAGCTTGATGAGTATACAGGACTAGGAAATCAATGGTCAGTCCGCCAAATTCGGAGATCAAATCAAAGCGTCGCGACATTTGTCACAGCCACAGAACACCCAGGTCAAAGCACCCATCATGATTACATAATTTTGCAACGACACGCGCATTGATCCGAGTCGCAGAAAAAGATTTGAGCCATTGCTGGAGTCCTAACTCTGAGGCCTCGTGCTGACATACTATGGTCCAGATGACTCCGAGGTGGTGCTTGGAGATATCATTCCTCCTGCCGGAAGTCGAACTCAGTCCCATCAAACTTGAAATCATGCCACAGCATCGCACCGTCGTTTCAATGAGGTATTTGGGCTTTATCGATATCAAGACTGGTATCTGTATGTATCTACCGTCGTTTCAATCAGTTGATCAGCCCATAAAACACGCTACCCAAGCTACAAAACCTTTGCGTTCCCAAAAAATGGCACGTCATCCTCCGCTGTCAGGTGGACCTGATCAACGAATCCGTCGTGACAACGCTGGCTTACGGAATGGACTCCCAGAATACCTCCCTACTTTGCTCGTCGCGTTGTCTCCAGATCGCGAAACATATATGGTGGCTAGGTTGCTCCTGCTCGTCCACGGGACCAACTTCAAGTCGCTCACCCATAGATTTCCTGAGTCGTACCCATCAAGTAGCCTTGTAGTTATACTTGATCGCTTGGATGATATAAGCGTCATTTTCGATGACTATGGCACCATCGACTTGGTGTCATCCGGGGTGGAACAACATTGTTGGAAAGGGGGGAAAGAATTTGAGATCAATGACCGACCCACCGCTAGATATTTGGAACAAGTTTCATGGCGTACCTTTCGTATATCAATCATGAGTCATATGCCGGTGTGCCTTTGTGACCGATAAAGACTAGTCTCTGCTGTATTCCCGGAGGCCGCCGCCAATGCGGAGAAGAGTTCCTAATGGGTACCGATCAGGTGCCTGTTTAGATCATGACTATGGGAGGATGTGTCAATCGATTACCATACCATCCGGACCATGCAAAGGCCAGCCCTGCGACCGTGACCTCTTTGGTTGCTGTTGGCCAGATTGGATTGAAAATCCACGGTGAATATTCCTGATGTACGCGCTGCCGCCTCCAGCCGCTTTTGCGCCAGAGTGCTTGAAGCCTCGGAGCTTGGTATGCACAGCTCACTGACATGATACATGTGCATAATCATATGGGCCGTGGGGGATCTGGACTCGAAAGTACGTACGAGTAAACGCCATGATAAAAAGATAAGGGACACATGAATATGGGACCCCAGGAGATATGAGCAGCTCGGGTGTGCTTCTGCCACTGCGTCCGCGTAAGTGGATTCTCGTTGATTTTGATGGTGAATATGCAAGTCCAGTTAGTTAGCGTATCTGAAATAGTCTGCAAGCTCTACAGCATGGTGTGTCCCAAAGCACAATGGATTTGGCACCCAATAAATCCAAAAGACCGGTAGAATCAGAGAGAAGCTGTACATCATACGGCTTCGCGAGAGCGTAACGCCGTTAGTCATTGCAAGAGAAGCTGCTAGGTTTGTGGCTCATCATGTGAATGTCCAGGTTCGTCGGTCTCCTTTCCCCTCTTGGAAGACGAAACATCGATACGAAAGGAGATATTCCTCGTCGTGGCGCCGCAGCGTGGTTTGGTCAAATGTTGAGTGGTCTATTCATAATCAAAACCGGACAGCGCCGAGTCGATACAGAGGGAAATTCCTGTGAAAGATGGCTAAAACTGTTAGTAGCACAGCGCCATTCCAGTACATGAGCTGGCATCCTGTCACGCACATACACCTAATCCCAAGTAACTGCCTTTGTTGTTTATTAGAAGTAGAGGATCAGTTATTAGACTCTTGAAGCTCCACGAGCGTACGCCTCTGGGATTTCAGGAATCATCGGTCCCTTGTTATCAACGCTGACGCGCGCATCATCATGAGAATATTCTGGCTATTGGCGTCCATTCTCGCCATTACTGAACCCACGGCGACGTCTGCCGCACCGACTTCCGAAATGAGCTCGGACCACGCTTGGATACCGATCCCGACGGAAATACATGGGTCCAGGGATAAGACATATTTGGTCACCTCGAGGTCGTGGCCGTCGGAGAGTGCATGGATGAATGTTAGAACGTACGTCGCATGCAACGTTGACAAGTTGAACGAAGCTGAGATGCCCACGGGGTGTTGACTGCAGAGTGCAAAATATCGAGCCTGACACGACTCCATCACCGACAGGGACGCGACCTGTTGGCACACAGGAGGCAAGTCTGAGTGGGATAGGAGCAGAACCACCCACCGTAAGCGGACCGAGATGGATTTTGGTTCCGAACACGCAGGGTAGGTTGTTTCTCGAATAGGAGGTCTTGTCGGATCCTGACATTATTCATAGCGAGCTCGAGCGGGGGGAGTACGAACACGGGAACCAACATTATTCAGGCGCAGGATGAGGGTGGGGGTGTGGTGGTTTATATTACTGCGTGGATGCTCGGAGGGGAAAGCGTGAACGAAGGGGTCATGGTAGTGCTGATGTCGGTGTTGGTTGTGCTGATGGGGATCACGGTGTTGGCGGCCGTGCTGGGGTGTGGCTGCAGCTTCTTGTGGTGTGTGAGAGTGAGTTGATTGACGCCAATGACGATGCGCTGGCTGACGACGAGACTTGACAGGGAATGTTGAAAGAGTCAGTAAAACGATCGCCATCATGGACGATGCCGGTTAGAGCGAGTGGACCGTGGGCAGTGCCAGCACCACTAGCGCCATTGTTGCCTTGTACGGGGTCAGACGGTGACCCGGCGCAGTGGAATGCGTGCCCATCATGGCGCACGATGACATATCCAGCGTGATGTCCACATGTAGGACTTCGGAGATTCTCGCAAAGTCTGCAAGGATTCTCAAGCACTGTGTTGCGCGTAGACCAGTCAATTAGCAACGAATTGAATCTCACCGAGCAGTGGCACTGGTGGGAGCGAGCTGGTGCCAAGTGAGAGCCGCGCAGCCGACCGTAACAGGGCCACCACAGAGTTGGTGGTCATTCTTGGCCCGGGTTGAAAAACAAAAAATCAGTCCGGCTTGTTCGTTTCTTGTTCTTTCCCTACCACCATCATCGACTGTGTTGGGGGGTCTGCTGTATGTCGTCGTCCTCGAGCTACCATCCGCCGCCCCATCTGCACCGTGTCAATCTGCATTCGCATGGAAAGCGCCCGTTCGAAGAGTGTGGCGGGTATGATTCAGAACCTGACGGCTCCATGCCCATCCAGCCCACGACAAGCAGTGGCACCTCCTCCTCGAATAACCATCGTTTTCCCCCTACAACTTCACCCTCGGGTCCACGCAACCCAGAGACCAGAAATAAGAGAGCTCGTAGTACAAGCTCTACCAGCACAGATGACTCTTCCAACCCATCCTCGAGTGGTTACAACACCGCACAATCCAGCTCACGCAGCGATCTCTCATCCGATGGTCCGTCTGCGCTACCTGGGAACGCGGTAGATTGCCCAATACATCCCGTGGCCTCACCGGCCCCCTTTGTTTCCACTCAAGATGTCCACATGTCCGATTTTCATATCCCGGTTCTACCAACTCAACCTCAACGCATCCATGTTCCCGCTCCCCCCGTCCCAGAAGATACCCTTCGTACTTCTCTCCAACGTTTCGCAGAGTTTGACCGCCAAATCGCGGCTCTCCGTACTTCCCTCGCAGCTACACGTTCCCCACCACTGCCACCCGTCGGTCCTTCCGCTGTCGGAGATCCAGCCCCTCCAAACGACCACTGGCATTCTAATTCATTAAATTTCCTTTCTGATGGCGCTTCCGGCCGATCTCCTTCCACGACCACAGACATTGCCTCGTCGACAGTGCCTCTTGTACCGAGCGAAACCCTCAGGTCATTATCCGCATTTCTTGCATCTTCCAATGGTCAGTTTGCCACACGTCTGGACCACTTGGTGTCAATTAACCCTTCTCGTTCTCATCGCTTTCAGAGAGTGCCAGGGTAACAATACCAACCCCAACTGCATCCGGTAGTATCCCCTCTGCATCATCCCCTTCCACTTATAGTAATGTCCCTCGATATCCACCCTATCCTTCTTATCGCCCTTCTGTTGGCGGCGCTTCGTCGCTTGTCACACATGAGCGCGTGGGGGAAGCGATCTCTTCCAGTTCTACCCCTACTTTCATGCGACCTTTGTCTAACGAAAATACTACACGAGTAACCACCAGATCGCCTGCCTCTGTTGAGTCGTCCGCACCTCCTACTTCCCACGTAAGACGGATGCGCGGGAGCTTGTCCCCGCTGGTGTTTCCTCCCGATCGATCATCGTTTTCGCCACCATCGATTGTTACAGAGGAAATCCTGCTTAGGCAACGCACACTACATGGCGATGGATCGCAAGGAAGGGACGTCGATAGGCCAGCAAGCCAAGAGCGTCAGGTCTTGCCCCGTCCGGAAGATCATTCAGGCGGACAACCACGTAAAGTGATCGCTTCTGAGTACACAGACACTTTCTTACGTTTCACCACCAGGATTGTCATCACAAAATCGGTTTGGTGACCGTGTCAGAGTCATCAGGGAACACTCCACAGAGCGAGAATCAGTTCCCTCTGTATTCGATGTCTTCAACATTGGGGAATCATCCCAGGACCGAAACAGATCATCGCCCAGCAGGGAACCCGCCGCATCCAGATATACCACCACCACGGGTGCGTACACCGCAATGGAGAACCTGTGCTCGTGCACTAAGTAATACTTTTGACCAGCAGAATCCATGTCCCTACGTCCACTCGGCGGCCACAACGAGAGGCCGAGGGAATCTGCACCCATCACCACGGTAGTCAATGCTCACCAAGGACCCTCGCAAGATACGCATACCCGCTTCAACTCGTGGACATCCATTCCATCATCTAACTCGCTCATGTCTGAAAGCGCATCCGAGCGACGACACGCCCTCGCTCTTGAGCGGTTCCGCGCGCGTCACCGTCGATCTAGTTTTGAGGTGGACGACGAATCGGACAACCGGTGGCTAGGGAGCTCGCCGGGCGAGCGTGAGCGCGAGAATGGACGTGATTTAGGTGCTGCATCGCCGGCACCGCCAACTGCGGAGAGTGTGCCACGGGTTGGAACAAGCTCGCATCTCCCCTCGTTCAGTGCTAGCGCGACGCGTGCACCACTGTCGGCAACGAATAGGGCAGAGTCGGCGACGTCGGCTTCGCTCCAGCGTTCCTTTTCAGAGTTTCTTGCAGAGACGCAGAGCCTGTTTGAGTGGGATGAGCCAAGGGCAGTAGCGGAGCAAGAAAGGCAGCTAGGAGATCGGCAACGAGAACGGGAAAGGCAGCGAGATCGACAGCGAGAAAGGTTGTGGGAATGGGAGAGGGAACTGGAGCGCCAGAGTGAGCGGTCGGGTCAGGATGTCCGGGGTAGGAGCTTCTCTTCTGGATTCACTCGGGCATCGACGAGCTCGGCGAGAGATGAATCTTTACACTTTCCTCCTGTGCCGACTTTGGGGGGGTCGTCTCGGCCGTATCTGGGTCAACTCGGGACTGGGTCAAACACCACGACCAATGTGGCCCCAACGACTACAACGACAAGTAACAACCAACAGTATTCGTACAGCAACCTAAATCTTTCAACTTTCCAATCCGGGTTGTTCAGGGACTCGCTGAGGAGGAATGCAGAAGTAGACCAGCTTTCCTTCTCGAGCGGACCCGCTTTACCTTCTGAGAACACTGAGGAATCTCGCGCTGCTTCACGACTCGGTTTCGAGGACAGTGGAAGCGAGATGGACTTGGATGACTTTGTGCGTACAGTACGTGATGCCCTGGCCCATGATATTGACTCTGGTCTCACCGCCTTTGTTTAGCGTCCACCATCCCCAGAATGGTCTCGGCCCCACCCTTATGCCGGGTAAGATTCTTGCAGTGTAGCCGGTACCACAGCATACTGACCTTTCCATGGCATTGTAGTCGCACGCCTCCTCCCGATTATGCTCCGCCGCCTCGCAACTTTGGTCGTCGACCTGGTTTCTCTGTCTTGCGCAGAGGCAGTATTGTTGGCTACGACTCTCCAGGACGCCCCCAACCATCCAACCAAAACACGTTTACTCGGCCCGCACCACCAGCACCAGCACCTTCTGGTCCAACGAGACCCATCTCGTACGAGAATAACAGTCATCGGCCCGTCCCTCCGGAAAGAACGGAGCGTGATCGGTTCCTACCAGCGAGAATCCTCGAGAGTTTCTATCGTTCACACGAAGACGGGCGGCGGAATGCATCGCCTGGACCCGGGCAGCTGTATCACCCACAACATCCCACTAACCAGAACCATGCCTTGGTATCGGGTTCGAACGCCGTTCCCCGGAATGAGCGAACCGATGTCATTGGTGGTCCTCGAGGCGCGAATGGAAGCGGAAACCGTACTGGGACCGAGGTTGTAGGTGAGAATCGGAGGAGTTTGGGGGGATCCATACGTTCTCGGCTTGCGCGATTTGCGAGTCCTCAGTCGACCGCGAATGTGAATGCGACAGATGCATCGTCGTCGTCACGACAACGATCGCCTTCGCATCCGATCGGGGCGCGTCCGCAGGTGGTGGAACAATATCGAAGAGGATCATCTGTCTTTGGTAGCGCGAACGTGCTGGACCACGAGTCCCGCTCGGACGCACGGGGTGTGTCGGGTCCGCCACATTGGGCTGTGAATGCGGATCCTGCTGAGCCCTCAGTGATAACGCGAGATGTGCCATGGCGTGCATCATCTGGTCCCCGGAGCGCGTTTGGACATCCGTCTCCGCCCACGAACGGTTCTGCGCGCGCTGAGGTTTCCGGTGGAGAGGAGCAGCGTTCGCGTTTACGGTCGCTGCGGCAGAGGCTGCAGTTGGATAGGGGTGGCGAGGGTATGCGAGTCTTTAGACCTGCTATGTTGAGGGCTGCGATGGGGAGGAGAGGGAATCTTGGCGATTACGTGGTACGTGGGTGTTTTCGACTTCGGTTGGATGGTATTCATTGGTCGTCTTACCCTTTAGCCGGATGAGTTGTTCGACGATTCATATGAAGCTCTGTTATCACTGTCGAGCATGTTAGGCGAAGTGCGTTCGAGAGCGACGCCAGAGGACGTGATTGCATCCCTTCCAACCGGGACATTCAAGGAATGGAAAAAGGACGACAGTGAGACGAGGTGTCCTATCTGCTTGGACGACGTGAGTACCGTTGGCTCATTCTCTGTTGGCACAATTGAAGCTCTTTCTGAACAGTACGAGCCTTTGGATGTCGTCACGAAACTCATAGAATGTCCGCACTGGCTCCACAAGAATTGTCTGGAGGTGAGTATTATTGGGGATTTTCTATCGCTATGGGGTTGTTCAATGACAGTATCTATGCACAGCAATGGTTGAGAACAGCCAATACTTGTCCAGTATGTCGCGAAAGGGTTAAATCGTCTCCCAAGCCTGCGCCGGCCCGAAGACGTCCGTATCGAGATTCATCTAGTCCATCTGAGACGAACCATGGGGGAAGCAGCTCTACTTCCGGAGATGGAGGGAGGCCCATGCATACAAATGGACAATCAAATCAAGGAAGACCGGTGTCGTTTGCGGCGATGGTGTTTGACCGAATGAGGGGTGATGGTGAACCGTGGCCGACTTCGTCATCGCAAGTCCCCGGAGGAACAAGAGATGCGCGGAGCGCCTTTCTCGATCGTCTACGCGCTCAACAGCAGCAACAACCACAACGTGCACGCGAGCGGGAGTCGCTACATATGCACGACGTGCCTCTCCATCTCCGCGTACCGCCTACGGGCCAGTCTGGGTCGACTTCGTCTCGTACGGCGGGTGGTGGAATGAGTGGGACGGACGGGCCTGGTGCGCGTCCGTTTGGGTTCGTGTCGTTATTGCGTGGGCAAGGGTCGGATACGAGCATGAGTTCGAGCTCGAGCTCGAACATGGTCATCGACGAGGTCGGTTCGAGCGGTCGTCGTTTGGGCGGTACGAGCGGAGGCCATGGATCTGGATCGGGTTCTGGATCCGAATCTGGATTGTCATTCCTGGACGTACCAACGCTGCATCGAAGGGAGAGCGTGTTTGGTCCTGTACTGCCATCTTCTGGGACGCTGAATGGGGGTGGTGGACCGGTGCCGCCGCTGACAATGGTGATTTCGAACCCGACAGAGCCGACGCGGGAGTGGAGGAATGTTCGAGGGTATGACGGACTACTCACTATGGAGTCTTCGCGTTCGTCGTCATCGGCGTCGTCGTCGTCTTCGGTGTCTCTGTCGCGTGGACGGCCTATGAGTCGGGTTCGTATGAATGAGGAAAGCCCGTTTGAGGAGTATATGTTTGGATGGAATCTTGGCACTGGGCAGTCGTATTCGTATTGGGGGGAATCGACACGACGGGGGAGTGGGGATGCGAATTCGGGCGTATGATCATACGATGGAGATGGAGATGGTTCTTTTTTAATATACCTCTAATCTGTCGTGTACACTTTACATTCTTCTGTTGTCTTCTCATTATGAATCTTGGACTTGGTCGAGGTGAAACACGTCAACCAAGCTGTCGTATTGTCGGATACAATCTGATCGGTACATTGTAGCAACTTGTCAGTGTGAGCTGTAACATTGTACAAGTCGTGTTCGGATCAAGGATGGACAGTGATCCGGTCATGCCAATCAAAAACTGTCAAGTACTCGCGGGTAAGCACGTGAGGCTTGTTCGACTACTACTAGTACTACCAAGCGAACTTGTAATAACTTCTCGTTCCATCTTTTTCCCAAGCCGTTCGTCGCACGAGAGGTGAGTCGTTGACTTTACTCCCATAAAAACTTTGCCGTGTGCCTTTGACCTGGCTTGGCTTTCTCTCTCGAGTCCTTGTTTTATTATTTATTTTATTCTTGCCTGGACCCGAGATCGAGACTCGACAGCTCACGGCGTTCCTGTTCCGCCTGCGAACCTCGACCATGTCCCCCGCTCATTCCCTCTTACCACCGCTTTGACAGTTTCCTACAAGGCTCTCTGCGCACATTCGTCTCTCCCTCTCTTTGGTCCTATCTGCACGTCCTGGACGCCCTTATTTCGTCCATCATCACACACACACACTTGCCATCCACGGATGGATGCGCACGAGCTCGCGCGGTGGACGCGGTTCGCAGCCAAGGGTGGTATCGGCAAATGCACCGCCGTCGTGGACTGCATCGCCCAAGAGATGGGCGAAGACTTGATGTTTCTCAAGGTGAGTCTGCTTGGGCATGTGCGTCGTCGGACGCGACGGACCGAGGCCGCTCACGGTGGCTTGTCGAACAGGACGACGAAATCACGGTGTTGATGCAGTTGCCCGAGGCGGGGGTTTATCTCGTGAGTCGCCCCGTTTTGCGCTTCGGTCTATGGTCATCATTTGCGGTGTTCGATTGTTTCGACTGCGTCAGCGCTGATGCTGTCAATCTAGGGTCATTGTGAAGGCGTCGTTGGTCGATTTTCTGGTAAAGATGTTCGGTTCCACGGCAAGCTCAAGAAACCCGTCATGGCAAAGAGGAGCAGCGTCTCTGTCCCCCCTAGTGCGCCCGAGAGTAGACCGTCTATCTCCATGGTCGACGGAAGCGGCTCAAGAGCGGATCCTGCTGGAGAGCGGTCTCGGCACACCCCAGAATCGTTCTCGCATTCTAGGCCTGGATCTAGCCTGAGGGCAAAACGGACGCCCTCGCCCGCTTATTCCAAGTCGCATGTGCACATGCAATCCTGCTCGACCCCTTGTTCACGCTATTCAGAAGATCGGTCTCCAACCACTACCATGGTCGACACCACCTTCAACGACCCTCCTCCAACCAGCACCAAGTCCGGGCATGCCAAACCTCCACAAATGGCTGCCTCGGTTTCCGGCGCTTCCATTTTTTCGGTTGGGTCATCGGTTTATTCGGAAGCGTCAACTGCCACGTCCGTTTACTCGGCTGCAGGCGCTACTTTTAATCGCTCAAGGTCCAGAGACGGGTCAATACGCACCGTCAAGTCAGACCAGACCGAAATGGATGCCCCTGAGGACCCTGAATACGGCAATGTTAACCAAGCGAATGATGACCCGTCAGATGCGTGTAAATTGCCTTCTGCATCGGCGCCGAACACGATCCTCTCACCTTCGGCTTCATCTTCGACCTCTGTATCAGCATCTACCTCAACAATGCATACATCCTTTGCATCGACTTCAACGTACGGTCCTGGCTCTGCCAACGGTTCGTTTGGATCCGTCGGGTCGATCTCGGAGCTGGAGGCTAAGCAATTCGACATGAGCAAGTTCCGTACTACGGAGACGCCAACCGGTTTTGTCCTCGTTCCGCCGCCTTTGGAAATAGGCGGTGATAAAAATGGCCCGGCCTCCCCCGTAGTTGCTCCACTCCGAGTGAGCAAGTCGCCCAAGTTAACGCCATCGCCCCGTCTCCCTCCATCTTCGCCACTTCCAGTACCTCCCGTAGCAAATGGAGAACATCCACGGCCTACATCCATTTCTCCTGCGTTGCCCAGTCCATTATCCCTGAGCCCCCCCTCGCTGAGGCCGTCAACGTCCTTATCACCTGGTTTGCCAGGTTCGTTGACGCGTTCCCCTGGTCATCCAGGTCAGTCTTTTTTTCGTGCTGTAATCTTCCGTCATTGTTCAATTTACCCTGCATGCATTCGCTTGCTCAGGTTCGCTTTCACCTGGTTTCCGTTCACCGACCTTCCCGTACAGTCCCACCGCGCAGTCCCAGTACACTTTCTCTTCCGGGTCAGGGTCTAACAGCCCAAATCCGTCTTTGCCGAGCCCTTATGGTTCAATCCCCTCCCCCTCCCTGACGAGTCCGACATTGAATCACAATGACCACAGCGTACCAACCCCTCCCCACGCACGCACTCCACCCGTTTCTGCGTCTTCTTATGGGGTAGGTCAACCATATTGCGGGCCACTTTCGCCACCGCCGAGTTCGCCGCTTCCGCCTCTGCCGCCGGTGTCGTCACCCTCGCTTGTGACGGTGCCTCCTGCACCCAGTGCTCTCCCTGCGATGGAGACGGCTGCGATGGTTGCTGCGAGTGGCCGATCGTCGCCATTAACAGCGCTCTCATCGTCTTTACCATCATCCATCCCTGGGTCGTTGTATACGGATGACCGATATCAGCAGCGCGATGCCGGTGAGGATGGGTTTGGGGACGGTCCGTGGGACGAGGTAGAAGAAGGTGACACGACGTGTTTGTCGACGTTGGACGCGTTTCGTCGACGGTTCGATGAATCGGGGGATGGAGATGAGGTTGGGTATAGGAGTCATTCAGATGATGAGGGGGAAGGTGTGCTTGGCGTGGATGAGAGGGAAGATGAGGAGGGGGCGACTGCGGGCAAGGACGAGGACGAGGACGAGGACGGGGAGGGGAGGAAGGAAGGGGAAGATGTGAATTCGGATGGGGAAGTTGGGATTGGGTTGTCGTTGATGGGTGCGTTGGGGGGTGAGGAGGAGGAGGAAGACGATGAAGATGAAGATGAAGATGAAGATGAGGGGGATGCAAGACGGGCGAGAGAGATCAGGAGTGGGAAGGACAGCGAGCTGGGCGCAGGTGATGTGGGATTGCGTAACAATGGGAACGGCCCAGGTGTTTTTGGTGAGAACGGCTGCACGACGCCGATAGCGTGGACGCAATATACACCGTCGTCGCCCGTCAGTGCCCAGGCTCCAAATGGACATCATCGATCCGGAGATGAGGAAGCGGAAGACGGAGATGAGGAAGAAGACGACGAAGATGACGGTGCTTACTGGGACCACATCTACGACGATTATCGGTATTCGCGTTACTCTCTTGCATCCAAGCGGTTTTCCGCTGCCTCGAGGCGCGTCTCCGTCATGTCGAAAGCCTCCGGCGCTTCCAAAGCATCTTCGAAATCCCGCGCGAACGCACCGCCCATGCCTATCCCACTGGATCGACCGAGTTCCGATACATCTCGACCGAGCATTGGCAGCGATGGGACGAGTGGTCATCCAAGACCAAGCTTTGAGAGCGCATCGAGCTCCATATCTGCCTCGATGTCCCACTCACGACCTGCGTTGATACGGACGGCGTCGCATGAATCGACTCACAGGACACACATGTTACCGTTGACCGCTCAGTTTCCGGCTGTCCCAGTGCACGTTCCTGTGCGGACGGAATCGCGATTGAGGGTTGTTCATGATGGCTATATGTACGGTGATGACCACGGAGAAAGAGAGCTACAGGTAGAGCATGGATCCACGGAGGTTGAGTTGAACATTGAAGTGGTCGAGGCCACGCAGGAAGACAATGCGCAAGATCAGGAACTCGATGTGGGAAGACACCTTACGTCCTTGAGCGGGAACACGGCGCTTTCACCGCTATTGCATACGACCTTTGGGTCGCCACATTCGTCGAGGTTCACGGACTTGGAAGATATATCGGATCAGGATCATGGACGGAGGCACAGCAACAAGTCGGCGATGTTGTCTGTGGAAGGCCCGCCCAAATCACCCATTGAAGGTGGGGGGATGGCGTCTGCGCTGAGGGCGACGGTGGAGGCTGAACGTGCTTCGTCGTCTGGCACAGCGTCAACACACGGCACGCCTGCGCCGGCTGCTAATACTTCACCAAACGAAGAATCGGAGGTGCATGCGATCGTTGTGGATGATGAAGAGGGGCACATACCCGGCATTAATATTACTGTCGACGATTCTGTTTCGGAAACCGAGGTGGTATCTCCCTTGCCTACGCCAACCTCGAACATGACACAAATGGCGGTCGCCACGGATCCTGTACAAGCAGCACCATCAGCCGATCAAATGAAAGACGCAGAGAAGAGCTCTTTTTTAAGACCGCGGGCCCAACCAAATCTGTTACCTCATCCCTTTGCTCGGACGTCCATATTCCTCCCACACCCGAACGCGCCCAAGCCAGTCCATCAATCCCAAGGTCCAATGTACGGACGGACGTGCACCCAGACGTACGCTTATCCGGCGTCTTCAGGGGTTGGCGCGGGAAACATGACGATGCAACAACCCACGCCTCCCGGCACGACTTTTTTTTCGACACATGTCCTGCACCAACTTCGCAACCTGTCGATCGCGGTATCTCAAGGTCCAGCAAGGAGACCGCCTATGACGCTGTTCGCGCGATGCCAGCCCGACTTGAGCGCGAGCATGGGGCCCGTACCAATTCTGTTTTCGCTGGACCCGTTTCCCCCGCTGTCCATCCCACTGGCCAGACCGCAAACGAAAGTGGGCGGCGGCAAGGGGGTGCTATATCTGGAGAACATGACGCCTACGAGAGCAGCGACTGTTTCTGCGCCTGTACGTAGTAGGGGTGTGGTTGACGGCGCGCCTTTGCATGAGGATGGTTCGGGTGTTGATGACGTGTCGACGCTACGACTACCGAAAAGGTCGGCGACGGCCATTGCGAGCGTGGCTGGTCCACAGGGGTTTGATGCGGGCCCGTCGACGCCGCCCTCCTTGCCGATCCCGAGGGAGGGATTTGTACCCCAAGTTGGCGCTGCTCGTCCGCGGTCGAGGTCGTTTTCTGCGTTTGGTGCTCATGTCCCCGCACTCGCGCCGCAACAAGGAAAAAGGTGAGTCTGGTCCTCGCGTGCGTTGTCGGTATGTTGATAATGGCCGTACAGTCGAGAAGAGCCTGTGATGAAGCTGCAGGACATTTCTACTGTCTCTGCACCACCACGCAAAGCGTCTCTCCCACCTTCACTTATGCCGCGACATGCCCTACCATCGCTTGTTCTGCAGAGTAGTAACAAGGACCGCGAGCCAGATGGCAGTCCTGTTTCTCCTGTCGTGCAATCACCCGCTCTCAGCACGCACCTCAAGCTACCTCCGAGTCCGCTCATTCACGAACCTATGACTACACATTCTCCGCTGCTTGTCGACGCGACCATCGCGAATGGACCAATGGCCAGCCCAGTTATGGGTTCTCCCTTTACAAACAGCTCAGACAGGGACAAGGACACGTCACCTCTATCGGGACCCTCTGCAATGACGAGCAGAACGTCTGTGTCCTCGTTGGATCCTCGTAGTGCAACGTCACCACACCCGTTGATGCCGGGGCGACAGGGCTCGCTCGACGCACCTAGGAATAGCTCAGTCGATGGTCAAGGCTCTGACTCGAGCGACTCGTATTCATTGGCCTCGCCTCCTGCGATCTTCGAGGCAGTATCCCAAAGCGCGCGTTGTTCGCCGCTCGCACAAGAGGTTTCTCTCAAGACGAAACTGAGTCTCCCGGCCCTTCGAATGAAGGCGAGCGTACGCTCCAAGCTGGACGACGCTGTCAGCGTAGTATCGTTTCCGACGAGCGCGGAAAACGAGACGGTTCAGGTGCAAGACATGGACTTTGAGCTCGTCAAGCCTTCGCTGCCGCAAGTCCCCGGTCGGGCGAGTCAGGACTCGACGTTGACCAGTCGGGATGTCGACTCTGCCAAGATCGACGTCTCCCCCGTCGTGGCTGACGCAGGTTCCACGCTCTCCCATGCGCCGAAATCACCGCTGGCCCCGAGTGCCCCCGTAGAATCTGCTGAATCTATGGACGCGCATCGACAACGCGAATTGAGGTGGATGGCGTTGTTGCCCACCGTTCCTCCGTCCCAAGCCCGAAAGAACAAGAAGGTGAGAAAATTACTGCAAGAAGGCGTGCCTTCCTCGGTTCGATACCTCGTCTGGTGCCACCTCACGGACAGCAAAGCGCGGGCGTTGCCTGGGGTGTATGCAAAGTTGGGAAAGAGACCACCTGTGCCTGCGTTTGCAGAGATTGAAAGGGATGCGGTGGAGTGTTTTCCGGATCAGACTCAGCTTCATACGTCACGAGGACCGCTCGTTTCCCTTCTCCAAGCGTATCTCAGCATGGTGCCCGACATTCAATACAACAGTGGTAACGTTTCCGCCATCCGTCTTTCTTTTCTGACAGCGAGGGCTTATGTGCCGTTTTGCTTGGATTTGTAGGGTTGACGTCCATCGCTGGTCACCTGTTGTTGCTCGCACCCGAGGAAGATGCGTTTTGGATCTTTGCGTCGATGATGGATGCGCACTTGCGTGCATACTTTGCGACGAATACCGTTCAGATCGAGATTGATGCGTCTTTGTTTAGCAAAGCGCTCGAAGCCGTCGATCCAGCGCTGACGAAGAAACTGTACGTGCAGCTATCGATAGCCCCTGCGAACATCACGCGGCCGTGGTGAGTACTTTTTATTGCATCCAAGGTTGTCGCCGCTCATAGGCATGAATCAGGTTCTCCACGTTGTTCGTTGGAAGTCTTTCCGTGGATCACTTGCACCGTGTGTGGGATATTTTTCTGTACGACGGTGCGTTGCCTCGTTCTCTGACATGTCATGTCATTTTGAGACCAACGGATTAGGCATACCCTACCTGTACCGTGTCGGACTGGTCCTGATTAACTGCCTGCGCCATCTGTTGCTGCAAGCGAAGACGGAAGAGGCTGCTTTGGCACACCTCGCACACCCACCGCCGGCATGTCTGCCCTCGGCGACGGAGTTGCTCGCGCTTGCTGCCAATGTGAAGCTCAGAGATGACGACGTGCGGAAGCAACGTATCAAGATGGAGCAGCAACTCAAGAGGACGACGCAAGCGCGACCTCCGAACGGGATGACCAACGTGCAGACGGCTACGATATCACTTCCAAAGACGTGACCTTGTGTGTGTGTTGTGCGTGTTGTCTTGTCTGTTTTTGTTGTTTTTTTGGGGGGGAGCATGTTAGTTTTTTTTTGTGTAGGATGGGTTGTTGCGTTCCCTTTCTTTTTTTGCTGGTGACGTCTCTTGGCTCCTTTTTCTTGGTTCTCCGCCTCTCGTTTTCGTCTTTTTTCCCCTTGTCATTCTTTGCGCCTACACATACCAGCACGACTTAGAGTACCCCTTGTCCCCCTCCTTTATTCCTTTTTCCTTCACATTCCACGATGCATATACCATTACCTTACGTTGAACGCTCGTGTGCATACATACGATAGTCAGTACACCGCTTTGGAGTCCAACCACCCCCTACCCCCCTCTCTAGTTCGTCACAGATGACAAGGGGGAAAAAAAGGTTGGAGCTCGACTAGTTACTCCGCTCTCTGTAATCAAGGATGATCTACATCGCTGTTTTCTTGTTTGATGGTACTTGAGATCGAGATTGGGTATTTCCATGCACTTGCCATATGGCTCGAGGGCCCAATTCACATCACGTCTCCTTCATTCTGCTAGAAAGCACATACAAACTGTCCAACTTGGTCCCATACATCGCAAACCGCCTCTCGTCTTGCGCGTCGTCCCACGACGCCAGAACATCCCCGAGCGCCGGCGCCGCCTGTACGATCTCTGCACGCACCTCCTTGGCATACGGCAGCTCATGCCGTGCGAGGAAGTGGAACGAGACGAGGTCGGATGGGTTATCCGTCTCGGACCGGAGCTCATGGAGCGTACGCAGCCTGGCGCGTTCATCTGCGAGTCGCTGTGAGGGCGTGGACGGGATGGCGATGGCGATCTGGCCTGGGGGAGGCGGCGACCACACCAATGCGAGCCATGTGCTCGTGAGATCTGCCATCGTAAAGGGGATGAAAGATATGAGTGCGCCGATGAACGCGAGGGAGGGGTTATGGGCGTATAATACGTGGCGGTAGAGCGAGGGGATGCGTGCGGGCTGGATGGTGGACCGGTTGGTGAGAGGGACGAGTGTGCATGGGGTGGGGGAGGACGCGGGTTGCAGGACGCGGAGGTAGGGTACCTCTGGGTAGTACCCGGTTCCGAACAAGACGTGGTCGACGTCCTCGATGGTCCTGTCTTTGAGATGGACATTGATGTCCTCGTTTGCACCTCGGGTATATCGCAAGACGGGGCCGACATCCTCGATGCGGTCGTCTGGGAGGGACGGGAATATGGATGTGCGGCGTGTTGAACGATAGACGGGAAGTTGAACGACTGGTGCAAGTTGGGCTGCCAGTTCGTTGGCCGAGTTGGCATTGCCTATGACGACGACGCGCTTTGCAGGGAATTAATACGCTAGAATTGACTGAACAAGACGTCGATCGTACCTTGTTCTCGTAGCCATTTGGACCCCTCCACGTCTTTGCGTGTCGAATTCTACCCGTCTGCTTGACGTCGTCGAGACCGTCGACGTCGGGATAGTATTCATTGTCGTACCACACCGTCGTGACGACGACCGCGTCCCATCGCTCCTCCTTCCTGACGCCAGTCCCACCCTTGCCCCAATCGACCATAACAACCCGCCAGCCTCCGCCGTCTTCAGCCTCGATTTCTGCAACATCGATGACCTCGTGGTAGAGCCTGATCTTTTCGCGTTCAAACAAAGGACGCGCAAACGTGGCGAGATATTCGTAGGTCTCGAGCAGGGTAGGAAACGGCTGATCTGGTCGTGGTGGTGCTGGGAACGGATACTCAGAGAAGGACAGAAATTCCGGAACCACATTTCCGATCAGATCGGGGTAGGCTGGAGGAGGCCAACAAGGTTGGTGGGTGTGATCGTCGCCATCGTGTCCATCACTCCGTCGCTGATACCTTTGATCATAGCATCACATTCGTGGTGAGACGCTCGTAGCTGAGGGGGCTCACCAAACGCCTCCAATATTGTCTCGCCGTTCCACCAGTTGCACGTCATCGAATTGGCCGCGTTCGAGGAGGTTTCGTAGGGTTACAAGGCCACAGGGACCTCCTCCAATGACCAGGACCCGCCTTGGGTGTACCATCGTCGATGGTAAGTAAAAAGACGGAGATGAAAAGACATCTTCACAGTTATTACGGTTACAGTTTGAACCTGTACCCTGACTACTAGCTCTCTCGATTTTACTAAAGTCAAAATTTGCTAGTAGTACTAGCTATGGAGGTAACATGGATGTAGCGGTGTCATGAATATCATCGTCCAGAAAGATACAATAATAGATCAGCTCCAAATCTCAACTAGTAAATAATCCAAGCTTTCTCAACGCCTCCGCCAATTTCGTCCTACTTGTGGTTCCTTGACTCCATTCCTCATCCGCGTTCGCTAAAAGAAAAGTGCCTGGCATCCTCAGTTCTGGTTCATCACTCCCCTCAGTCTCCGAGGGTGTCACATTTACCACACGATCGGGAGACGGATTCTTGGCAGGGATCAACCCTGCCCTCTTCACCGCCGATCCTGCCAGCTGGCCCAAGCTCTCCCCCGTCCGACTCGACGCCTGCGCTCTCAATGACTCCTCTTCATTCAGGCCGACCTCACTGCCTCCAGTCAAGGAATCGTCAGCAGAAGAAAAAACCCCTGCCTCACCCTTTTCCTCTGTTTCCCCCTCCTCAGGTCCAGTGATCTTGACGTTGATGTTGGTCCCCGGGTCGGAGCTCCCGAGACTCAGTTTCGTGAACGACTCTGAAGCGTCAGTCGGGCTCCCATCGTGAGAGGGTGCCTCGTTGCCGACACCTTCCGCATCAGGACAGAGGTGATCCCGTCCCCATCCGCCACTACCAGTGCTCGATGCGCTCGATGCTCTACAATGCTTGCCGAATCGGTGCACAGCACGGGCAGAAGCGATGGCGGAGCGCCACCGCTTTTTGGCGTCAATGTGTTCACGCAAGCCAGCAGCGACATCGTGTTCCGTCGATGCGTCGTGCTCTGTCAGCCACTGGAAATCCCCCCATGTCGTGAGCGAGGCCACACTGCGTACGTCTGCAAGACAGTGACTCACGTGATTATTGAAGGCTTCCTGAGCGGTCGGTCGCTGCGCCGGATCCGGGTTGAGCAAGAGTTTGACAAAGATTTTAGCTGTGTGTATTTGTCAGTAACTCACTGCTTTGCGGAAGGCATCCGACACTCTACCTTCATCGGATGTTTTGGACCAATAGCGCTCGTGGAATTCGATCCTTGCCTCCGTGGTCTCTCGGATCATCTCCCTTGTATCTTCTGCTCTGAACGGCGAATATCCACATAACAAGACGTATGTAATTACGCTGCACGGTACCCGGATGTCAGGAGTGATACTTGTGCGGTCAATAAAGCGGCACCTACCCCGTGGACCATACGTCAACAGCCTTGCTATGTCCGGTCTTGTTCAGAACTTCGGGTGCAACGTAGCCGAAGCTACCCGCCAAGGAATGCAACTGTTCTTCCGGAGAATGCAAGTGTTTGGCGCTGAAAAAATATATCCCCTTATGGGCGGTTCCCAAGCAAAGACGCGGTGCTAATGACATACATTCCAAAATCGGCAATGACGATGTCGCTATGCGGGTCCTTTGTTCGGTAAAGAATATTTTCAGGTCTATGATCGCACGTCATAGCACACAACGATCAACATAGTGGATGTGCTTACTTGAGGTCGCGGTGGACGATATCGTGGTCGTGGAGGTACTTTACCCCTGACAATATAGACCTAATATGTATGGGGTAGGATCATGACGCCGCGACATCTGAAACAAGGACAACACACCTGACGACCGAAACCCCATCCTTCTCCGTAAATTTACCCCTCTGTAATATCCGTTCAAAGAGTTCGCCACCGGTAGCAAGCTCAAACGAGAGATAATATTTACTCCTCGACTCGAACCAGTCATAGAATTTCACCTAAAAGGGGGGCATGGCGATCAGTCAGCGTCGCCGAACGAGAGACGAGAGCAACGTGGCAAAACACGGACGATGTTTGGGTGATCAAGGCCCTTCAAGACCTCCATCTCACTCCATACAGCTTCTTCGTTCCCTTTGACCTTCTTCTTTGGAATCACCTTGAGAGCAACCTCTTTCGTGGTGACGGCGCGCGGTGAAGAGAAGCCCGAAGTTCGGTGCAGCGCCGCGCTGAAGAGGGGTATCGTCGAGTGACCCTGGGGAGGGTCGATTGGACTTGGGCTCCTAGAAGATGCGGGTGCACCCTGCCGGGCTATCTCAACCTGGTCGGCTGGGATGTGCCAGGTCGCTTTCTATGACACGAGCACGTCAATTATCGTATCGAGCCAAGAGACTTGGGAAATGACCAGGAGCAAAAAGCCCTTGCCCTTGACGACGATGATGTGTGTGACTGGCCATGACACGACTCACCACAACTTTTCCAAATGTCCCGGTGCCGAGCACTTCATGTACTTCGTATAGTTGCTTTTTGATAAAGCTGGGTGGCTGGGGTAGGAGCGCGTCTTTCAGTGATAGATGCTTCATGTCTCGGATCTCAGAGCGTCACAGGTCAATGCGTGGGTACGAATCCCTTGAGGCTTGAGGGTCGTCAGGATACGAGATGGTCGCGTTCAAATGGCCAGTTCCCAGGATGAGACAGTGACAGACGGTCAAGTGCGGCGCGGAGAAGAGTTGTTGCTGCCAAGTCACACAGCTTGCTAATCTTGGTTGCGCTACCGCGTATCTTATCAGATAACAATACTACCAGTAGCAAATCTCCAGGGCAGAATCAAAATACGAAACAAGACGCTATCGACACAATGAAACGGATAGGCTACAAAAATCACCAAAAACATCGTCGTTGCCCACTGGTCAAATGAGTTGCCCCCAACCGACAAGTATCCCTGCCAACACCCCGAGTTTCCAGTTATCGGCTCCACTCTTTACCGCCACTCCGGGCGTCTGCGTGGAGGTGGAGGTGGAGGTGGAAGTGGGGGTGGCAGTAAAGGTGGCAGCGATCGGACCAGTCTCGGTAACATGCTCCGCAACGGACGTCGCAGAAGCATAACTATCGTCATCAAATGAACACGTTATATAAAGGTCAGTATAAACAGTACAGCTTACGCAGAACTGGCGAGTGCAGCATCCGAGTTCGTGTCAAGCATCACACCGTTGACGATGTGAATAACGCCGTTCGACGTCAATACGTTCGGCGCCACGATCTGAACTTGGTTGGATCCTCCGACGGAAACATAAGAGCCCGTGGAGTTGGAAACGAAATCGTAACGCTGACCACCTGCCGATACAAAAGTAGTCCCGTTAGGTATTTCGGTAGAGTAAACTGACGTTCCGTTAACGACCTGTTCGATGTCATTGAGTCGGCTATCTATTGAAAACATAAAAAGCAACGACAAACATGATTGGAGGCAACGTTCAAAGCGCTGTTACGTTCTTGGAAAGGCCGGCAAGGGAACTCTGCGCCGCTTGTATACCTGCACTGTTTGGCGCAAACAGTGTGATACCGTGGGCCGAACATAGTGCGTCAAGGAGCGAGGGACCATTAGGGAGAGCCGTAAAGTGAAGAAGGGCTGCAAGAGACGTGAGGTCATATGACGCATTATTCAGGATTGTGGGAATGTTGGGGGGGATTGTCAGTACAGAGTCGATTGTCAAAATCGCGGAGTCGTTGTAGAACGTCGTGTTCAAGACTGTGATCTTTGACCTAGAATCAAGGAAATTAGAGAGAGAGAAAGGTACGGGAGCAAGAATCACCCTTGATTCATCACGAAAAGCGACCCGTTATCCGACTTGGACCACATGAGAACCTGGGACTTGTTTGCTTCGAGCATAACAAGGTCCATGGCATTGAGTAGAGTGCGACCGATAGTCACATTTGGATACGTCTGCGTCTTGTTGATGAAGTCGCCTGAGACGATGTGATATGAAATAAGATTTGCCAAGGTGGTCTCATTGTTAATGGCGTCGGGGTTAACGCCAGACCCTGTAAATACTATAAGATAGCGCGCACTCTCTGAAGAGAGACATACAAGCGTCATCCGTGGGGGCAAAGACGGTCTTATTTCCTTGAAATAGTTTAGTAAGAACATATTGGCCAGAAGTGCCATTCAAGGACGCTGTGGCATTGGCGAATTGATCCAAACCACTTGCATTGAGAGCCTGCAAGACGCCAGTGTAATTGGCACAACCGCCGTCCGCGAGTGCGATGGGAATAAAGGCGAAGGCTGCAAACGTTAATACACCAATCAACATGGTGAATGAATGGCAGAAGCAAAGGAAGAGGGCTGATTCAGCCAAAGTACCTACAAGCTCTGACCGGATGACGCAATGCGCAGTGGGGTCGTCGCCGATCTCAAAGCCAGTTGATCGATTCGTCATTTAGGAGCCCATGTCATTTGATTCCGTCACCCGGCAAACTGAACAATTTAAACGGTGACTAAGAGGTGTACATTACCGCAGCAAGAGGATCGGAATGTCTGTCTCTTGATCTCGAAGGTTGTGGTTTGGAGAAGCTAAAGGCAAACAGCCGAGTTTCAGCCATAATTTCGTCACCTAGAGATTCAGAAACGGTTGTCCGTCGCCACGGAGCCACCTTGTATGTAATGTTACCTCTATTCCATCCATGACTAGTAGGAGAACAGAGATCCCACTGGGAGGTTCAACAGCGCGGTAGAATGGCAAGAAGACGGGTACGCCGGCCCGGAACTACCAGACACTCGGCATTTTCCGGCGCATTAGTGTTGTTTGTACAATTCGCAATGAATTTTGCATCCGTACACGCAACATTCAAGTTCAAGCAAAAAAGTCTTTGACCACATTCAATGGCACGTCGCGCACCACCTCAAAATGCAGCCATGTTTGGTGTACCACCACCACCACGACGCGCGATCAACGATCCCAACGAGTCCGCGTTCTCCCGCTTCATGCGGGAAGAAGTACTTGCACCCGAGAAGTTGATGGGGAACATCAATGTATTCACCGCAGTGGGTGTATTTGCGGCCGGTGTATTTGTGGTCAGGACATGGGGAGATCTTCTAGTGCCTGCGTAACTGGGTTTGGGTGGCCGTGTCTCTTTCTAACCTTCCACGATGGCTCATTATGTGGGTGTCATCCCCATACTGGTCTAGGAATTTCTGACTCAATTCCGTGTAGGTCCTTCTACGCTACTGTAGTTTTGCCCAGCGCAGTCATCCCTACACAGAAAGGATAGCTATGTAATGTAGCCCTCAGTCATAGGGAGGGTTACAATGCCAATACATCATGAAATCGCATCATCGTGCAACTTTTGAATTTGCCTTAAAGTGGCTTGTTTCGACAGGTTCTGGTAAACATAGTTTCCAAACCATGATTTCTCTTCGGTTTGTGCTACCCGATATCGTCGGTGTGAGGTTCTACCAGTGTCTTTCTGGCATCATCATTGGCGAAAACGTTTCACTGCCCTGGTACCAACCCGATTGAGACTGGGCGCCTGACAATCGGTAACTTGCGAACAGTTCTATTCAGTCTGCCGTAGCGATTGAATTGCTTACAGTGTTATAATCGGAGTCGGCGGGCATAGTAAGGTGTGCTCTATTTGTTTCTCCTGGCGTACCAACCTTGTGCTAGGAGACACTTGCCGCGCAACTTGAATTGATGCCGAACGCACTTCAAGCTCTGACGGCGATTCAGACCGTGTGGTACGTGTCGCGTGCGGTGTCTTGGGAGCTTCACCCCGCCCATCTCATGGTTTGTTTCAAGTTCAGACCATGCTGCACTCGAAAACCATTCTTGATTTTTTTTTTTCCCCCGTTGTCCAGGAGAAGCTGCGCGCGGACAATGATTCCATTGTCCACGCCCGGAAATCTCCATTAATGGTTCAACTGACCCTTTTTTCCCCCCCATTTGCAACCTTGCTGACTCACGGCTTCGAGGTATGTCCACGCGAGGCCCATCTTTTTGATATCCTGGTCCGGGCGCACGCAGGCACGGAAATGTCCGCAAGTCGGTGTGCATGCAGGTCGCGGCCTTCTTTCTCCTTCTCCCTTCCCTTCTCCTCTCCCCTGCACCAGGGGGTGGCTTTTCTCTATCTGTCTTAGCACAGTTCATCTCTCGATCGCATTCTTTTTGCCCTTGACACTGTCCCTCGCTCTGCAATGCGCGTATCATTCTACAGTGCCTCCACACCTCTCGGGTACGAGTTCTGACCTTGATCACGCACCGAAATACTAATCCAGTGTATACAAGGCAAAAAAAAAA
>QFEQ01002642.1:54146-83320 GCA_003316335.1 Hemileccinum impolitum
CCCCCCAAAAAAAAAAAGACCACAGTACCATTGGTTCGCCTCGTGTCCAGAACTTATCACCTGAGGTCGTCTGATCGTGGCGTTGGTGACAGCATGGAACAGCCCCCTATGATCATGGTTGGTGATTTGGTCGTTCGGTGCTGTGATCCTGGATCCTCGGGATCACCCGAGAAAAAGTGTACGCCCCCCTGTGTGCATCTTGGAAATGGACCCTGCTGCTCACGAGTACATGCAGAGACCACGCTTCCCGCCCCAGTTTTACAGCAGGGAGCAAGGCACGCGGGCAAGTAATCTGCGACGAAGACGCATCGATCAGGACCGCAGGGACGCAGCAGTCCCGGACCACGGCGATCCCTGAGCTTACATGTCGACGGTTTTTGGGCTGTTGAGGAACCAGTGGTACCCCTCTGCCCTCGACCAGCTGGGAGAGTGGATTCTTCCGACTCGGTGCGTGCAACGATCCACCTTTGTCTTAATCCCGCCTCAACTCCGAACATCTCTTCTAGGCTCAAGTTCTAGCCACGTTCTTCCGTCAGACATGTGTACATCCACGGGTTGGATACCGTGAAAGGAACCAGGGTCCGTTCTCTCGCCCGAACATCCCCTCTGATTACCCTATCATGATCTTGCCGCGGGTGTGTTGTCAGAGTCACGGTTTGGGTAGATGCACAGCAAGGTGAACCTTCCGCTCACCTCGTGTTGCCAGTACATTGGCGTTTTGGGACCCCTTGGGCCCGCTGCCGTGCATCCACTCGATCCCGAAATCCGGTTCGTACGATCACGGATTACCACGCGCTCAGCCGCGATTTTTTAATTCTTTTGTGATGCGGTGGAAACGCAACGAAGCAGCGATTGGGTCTCGAATACGAAACACTGGTGGATGGAGATGGAGGGGAGGTGGTGTGTGGTATTCCTGTCCTCGTTGTCCATGGACGGATCAGGCAACGCCGGGTAGTTTGAAGCTTGACTTGGCGCCCCTCCAGCCCTGATTGTCGTTCCGGGTCTTCCGACGTTCGCACTTGCAAAGCCGAGGCCTGATCGTCGGCCCCCGTGTTAGGAAGGTCACCTCGTGATCGAACTTGGAAAAACAAAAACAACTCCGTGAAGCAGGAACAACTAGTCCGCCGGATGACGGCAGGATTATAATTTTGTGCTGTTGTGATACAGTTGCAGGATGGACGAGCAAAGCAGTAAAGACGAGGATGGCGACGACAATGTGACGATAGCAGTAGGAAGGACTCGGAAAACAAAACAAAACAAAAAAGACAGAATGCGCATAGTGGGAATTCAGGAGTGTGAGATGTCCAATGCCAAAAATCTATGACGACAAAGTCGTGCTGCTTCTGAAACGTCTATCTCTCCCTTGACCAGTACCGCATTTGCGAGGGCCCTCCCCCTGATCCAGCGGGGGGTGGTGTGGTGGTCGACTGTGTGTGAGGGTAAGAAGGTACAGGTTGACCGGAAGGAAGGGTGAGGGATCCAGTTCTCGCCTGCGGTTGGTATGAACCAATGGCAGAAGACGAACCAGAACTGTATGGTTGTTGCAGGGATGGGTACGATCTCCCTGAAACCGGATTCCCTGGAATTGGCGTAACACCACCATAGTGCTGGGGTGGAACCGAGATAGGCTGAACAGAAGACGACGAGTAACCCTCCTGGGCACCGCTCTGAGGGGGATAGAAAGGTGAAGTAAGGGTTGGGAGAGGGAAACTGGCACCCGACGCCCCCGAGGAGTCGGCTGAAGGAATTCCCTCTGATCCGCTTGTATTGGTCCACCCATGCAATGGCACAGCCTGAGGATACCCACGGTGCCTGTCACCTCCACCCAAGTCTTGGTTGCTCTGTGGCCATGACTGCATCTGCATCCGACTTTGATCCTCCCTTGCACTAGACCACACTTCCGCGGTGGAACTTGATTCTGGAGGAAAGTAGGAAGACGACTGGGCATGATGGTGGTGTTGGGGCGGCAGGTAAGGATGGTAGTAGTTTGCGCCGTGCTCTGATCCGCGAGAAGCGGATGAGATAGTCGATCCCATGCTTGCGTCGGGCGTGGAACGGCCGGGACGAGATATGTACGACATTCGCGTGTCACCAAGGGGACGATAGGATGCATCGGAGGGCTGGTAGCTGGATGCTCGTTCCTGGGTGATTGGGTACGTGGCACCTGAAGGATCCGCAGGCAAGCTCGCATAACGAACGTCCTGTCCACTATAACGGGGATCGTCCATGTCCGTCACGTCGACTGGAGACACGTCGCTGTAATCCGCGCTCCCCGAATAGTCGTCTACGACATCAGAGCTAGATGCAATGTCTGCGGAGAGACCAGGAGAGGGTTCAGGCTTGCGACGCTTGCGGCTGTTGTTCGGCCGCCTCTTGTACACGTAGTCTGGATACTTCTGGTTAAAATTATCTTTAAGGAGCTTGGCTTGATCGAGGTAGAACTGTTTGTCGGACTAAATGGTCACGAAACCGATGGTTAGACGACGGTTGATGAGTATTTAGTAAAAGCCGAACCAAGCTCATCGCATTCCATTCCCGACTGAGAATCTTGCTCACTTCGCCCGTGCGCATCGATTGGTTTTCTGCGGCGACCTGTGGGCGACGTCGGCGAGCAAATATCATAAATGCATTCATGGGACGCTTAGGAGTCCCATCGGCGTTCAGCGTCTGCAAAGTCAAAGCAGCATTGGGGTCGTCTGTGAAGCATTGAGGACATGTTAACATGGCAAAGATGGACCGAGCGCGCACCGTCGGTACCAGACTCCATTCTTTGCGGCTCAGGGTACAGCAAGTACCCGGCGTCGTCCTCCGAACCAGAAGGGGATGCACGGTCATGCAGCGACCCGGAACGTTGCGCCACATGATGGTAATGCCCTTGGAAGTCAGGGTTGTAGCCTTGCATGTCAACGACGGCAGGGAACACACAGAGCTACTCAAGGAGAGTGGGCAGGTGTGTGTCGAGCTCAAAGAAGGCTCTGAGCAGTCGACGATCGGCAGAGGACTACAGCCAGATAACAAACTGGGCTGGATGGGGCTATGCCTCAAAAGTAAGGATCCAGTTTGGGTTGGGGGGCCAGGGTTTTCTAGGAAGAGTTTGTTGACGTGCGGTAGTAAACAAAAGCATGGCGGGGTAGATGGAACGCAGTGTACTGGCGAATTTAGTCTGACCGTACACGGAGAGTGAACCTTGGTCCCTTGGATTCGCGGAGCTCGTGGTCCGGCAATGACACCGCTTGGACCATGATTGAAACCGAGCGCTCACGGGAACACTTCCTCACCCAAACCACAGTTTGGCACTTCTCCGGCCTCGAGGAGTCTCCAAGGACGAGCCATACTGGTCGTACAGGTTCAATCTTGGATCGCATCGCGCTTCTTATTTACGACAACCGCGATTTGAGTTCCCCTTTGAGCTAGATCATGATGTTCATCGAGGGAGGGCCCTTTTTTTTTTTCCAGGCGCTCAGGACCCCAGAGCACAACGCGTGTTACCAGTCACTTGACCATGGAAGGCTATACTCACGGTGAAGGCCTGGCTGATGGGCCAGGTCCCAGAATGTGACTCGTGTATTTTGTGAGGCTGTCCTTGCTACCGGTTTTCGGATAGTCCACCTGGCCTGCTGCTGCAAAGAAATTTTTGATCCGTTTCCGGTCCAAATTTACCGCACCACGGCAGACACAACGCAACTAAGTTCTCGGTCCCCGCCGCGGCTCCCTTACGCGGCGGCGGAGATTGTTGTGATATCTTGAAGATACAGGATGGAGTGGGCTCACCTTTGAATGAAAAATCTTGTGGACCCTGAGGACACATCCTTCTAGTTTGCCCATCAACTGAGCAAAATTTGTTGTGTTCGGACCCGTCAAACATGCACCTCAAGCCACCAAAGCGGACATTGCATGATTTCCGATCCGGAGAGTTCCGACGCATGCGCACTCGCGAGCTTCGGTCTTGTGGACTTGCAGATCTAATCATGATTTATTCCAAAAAAAAAGAAAAAGAAAAAGAAACCCTCAGGGTGCACCCTGAAAAAGTTCATAAAGTTTGACTCGCAGTGATTATTATGTATCGTTGACTGTTGCCGTGTTATCTTGTTCCGATCAGGGAAATCGCGACAGACTCATTGGCCAGTAAGATAACGTTTCCCAGCAGCTCGTGTACCAATCGTGCATAGTTCGGACAGCATGGAGACAACGTTACAGAAGAGGAGTGTTTCAAACACCCCCCATCCACCCCACTTCCTTTCTCGTTAGGCCTGTTTGTTGACTGCACTAGAACTTTGCGCCAGGTCGATGGCGAGGCGACCTCCGGCCAGCAGATCATCAAGACAAGGACAACGCCAGGAATTTGAAATACACCAACTCTTCTCAGACGTGGGCATGTTCCGCATTGCTCGTTCCCAGAGGCGCGGTGTGGGGTGGCCGGGCAAGTGGGATGCTTAATTCTGTTGAGCCGTCGAATGGCATAGTCTCTTGAACGACATATACCCGCCTTTTGAAATGTGATCTTGTGTTATGTACATATGTATGCAGCCGGTATTACGACCCACCTTAAAGCACGAGGAACAGATGATCTCCGTCAAAGAAGCTTGCTCTAATCATTAATATTACAAGAGCTTCATCTGAGAAATAAGGATAATTTTCACCAATGGCGAAGGCGCGGGGCCCGTATATCCATATCGCGGTATACGAGGGATTCGAGGAAGCCAAATGTCTCATCGCCGTGGATCCATGGAAGATGCAGGTGTCAATGCAGCAAAGGATGCGTTACTGACCACGGTGCCTTGCATCACTGGCACAAACTGGGTTCCATTGCTTCATTTGTACAATGAAAACCTGCCCTCGGGGAAACGCGGTCATTATTCTCGCGGTGAACAGAAGAATGTGAGGTCAACGAAAATGAACAACGTGAGAAGTGTCCAGCATAGCGTATTTTAAGGTGTATGATGGACAGGAGTCTGATGGCAGTGTGAAACTCCAAACACTGGCAATCCGCGGCGACTTGGTTTCTTCTCTTGATGGACGTGAGTTGTCCAAGAATCTGAGAAGATGGCACATCCTTGCCCGAGGCTAACGTAATGCATCCCGTCTCGCGAAACAACCCTTAGGATTTCGCCCCAGTGAGCGAAGGTCACTACTGCCTGTCTCAAGTCACACGCAACGAGTAATGAAGAGCATGAGGACCTGACCTATTATAGTCTGGAAGCGCAATCCATTTGAAATAGTCGCGCAACAACCCCCACACGTTGTGTAGATCAGTCAAATGTCGTCGCAACGCGTTGCTGCGCTGGCCAGCGAACCACAGTCGAGTCACTCGCCTAGAAAGAACCAGTCAGGAAAACTCCGATACATAGGAGACGCAAGGGAACCACCCAGGCCTTGCAAGTACTTGCGGTATGGAGGGTTCAAGTTGTGGCTAGAATCACTACATTATCGATCTCCGCGTCGAAGAACGATGAAATGAACCATTCACGACCCTTTCGCTTGAGCAAAAGGTAGAGTTTTTGGGTGGCAATTACCAATCCTAGTGAAATCAGCCTAGGGATGCGTGACAGCCCCGCGCCGCAGCACGCTTCCGGAAGCTGGTGCTCGTGGATTAGAGTGAGAGAGGCGACGGACAAATATTGAAATAAGTCGGACTCATATGGGTGGTTGTTATTGCCAAGACAGCAGAAGATCTCATCTCCGAGTTCAAACTGATCCCGGCGATCAAAGAACGGGCCAAGTCTTGATCTCCTCTCTGGGGGGCCAAGGATTGTTCCCAGGGCCACGGATGTTGCAATAAAAGAAAGCATCCGGGACGGGCTGAGGCTGGGAGCTGTAACTTGAAACGACGATGTGTTACAAAAAAACTTTACGATGTCACCACGGCGGTCACATTCATAGCCTGAGCTGCGGCGGGCGTAGAACAATGTGGAGTTGTCTGCCCGCCTTTGTGCAGGCACTATAGGAACATTAAAGCCTGAGTGTCACATGCACTGGACGAACAGCATGATCATACCGCACCGACATGTTCCGAGACAAGCATCGGATATTACTACAAGACGCATAGCTACCATGATGCTTAGTCAGGTAGCCCTTGCAACGTTTCGAAGCTCATCCGCAGCAATTTCGGTTCCAGTGTCGTCCTCTGGCATTCTAGATGAAAAACCCAGTCACAGATGCTAGTGAGTTTCGACTTTACGACCAACAAGCACAACGACGTCTGATCGTAACCAGATTTTCCAACGACTGCGAGCAGACAAGTATACCATCTCGGGATAAAATCTGGCGAGGTGGCTAATAGGATTGTGAGGTTCCACACACGTCGTCATCGTGTCTACAACAGATCATGTTTTTTCTTTGGACTAGGTCACCGTTGGCGCGCTTTCCCGTGCTGAACAGATCGCCACCTATCTCGATGCTTCCCCCAAGCCATTTTCGTTATATTCTGAACGGGGCTTTCTGACAATTACAGGACGATATCGGGGTACACCCGTGTCTATCGTGTCCATCGGCATGGGCGGACCTAATGTAGACTTTTTTATCCGTGAAGTCAGAGAAAGTCTTCAAGGCGATATGTTGGTCATCAGGTTGGCTTTCTCTCTCTCTTTATGTCAGACTCGAATTCCCGTCTTTTACCCACACCTTTGCAAGGCTGGGATCCTGCGGTTGTTTGACAGATTTGCCGGTTGGGTCTCTCATTTTACCTAAAGCCAGCATCGCGATTACCAGAAACCTAGACTTTGATTTTGCAAATGGGGATCACTGGAGGGTCCCCTATCTGCTGAGCAAACCGGTGAGGCGAATGAATTTTGGCACGGTGCATCGTTTTTTCTCAATAAAATTTGCTGTGGAAGATACCTGCAGACGCGGATCTCGTGATGAGTGTACGTTTCGCGTATTTATGAGCGTTTGAAAATGGCTCTATAGACTTTCATAACAGCTTCGGCATATGCTGGAATTCACAAGACCAAAGGGAGCTTCGGACCCCATTATCTCCAATGTCGTGAACGCATCTACAGATAGGTATCAAATATGACTCCTGTTCATATTCCTTAGGAGCTAAGGTTATCTTGACAGTTTTTACTCTTCTCAGGGCAGGCAGACCTCCTTTCCAGATTACAATTCGGGATTAATCAGCCACTTGAAAGCGACGGTTCAGGATATCACTACGCTTGAGGTAAAATTTCACGGCATTGCGGGCGATTCATTTTTGTTAGGGTGACTTACCATCACGTTGTCTCTATGCACAGATGGAAACGTATTGGGTTTTTCACCTTGCTGCAAGCTGGGGAGGTCAATCGGATCCCTCGCCTGCACTGAACTCCCCATTGGCCATCACCAATGCCAATAAGCTTCCAGCATCTACTTCCTCGCATCTAGACACCGTCCGCACTTCCCTTGACAGATCACAACCTGTACATAATTCGAAGCGGCCGTCGATAAGAGCGGCCGCCGTTCAGATGGTGTTTGCATCCCGATCTTCCCAAGACTTTATTATCCCCGAGCACGTCTCCAAACTCGAGGCATGGTGTGGCCAAGCGGTATTAGAGGCGCTTCGTGCCATAGATATCCCGCAGGACGTACGTGTCAGACAGTCTGAGTGTACAGCACACATAACTAATTAATGTCTTTCTTTGACTTGCGTAGTGTCTGCACCCCCAGGAAGGGAGTGTTTGGGATACCAAGCGTATCCCGCTAAAGGCAGCACTGTAAAGCACGCATGTCTGGGGTTACCCCAGAGCATTACGATGAGATCTCGAAATCACACGTTTTGCCTTCTCGTCAAGTGTCCTTGCATGTATACATATATGTAACAACCATCCAATCAATCACTGACGGCTTGCTCCGTGACACCAGCAATTAAACGCCACATCTCCTTTCAGAGCCAAATTGAACTGTAAGTATAGAGTCTGGGTGACCACCAACCAACGTTGCCTACTGGAAAAGAATTTTTAGTCACACTCCGCCAATCAGTGGGTTCTCCGAAAGGGGGATGTTCCTTGCTGAATTTGGATGTCAAGGAAGCGGGGAGGCTGGACTCGCGATCAGATTTCCAGACAAATGGAGCTGGACATCACAGCAATTACGAGACCAGGCACTCATGCCATCAAGACATTGTGGATCAACGGGTATTACAAAATGTTGATTGTGACAAACAGGCTGCAATGTGACGTAGTTTTGGTGAAGTGTGTCGGTGTCGAGTGACGAAAACTACTCACCGGATCCATGTTGGTTACCGAAGACGCGAATATGATGGCTAGCGGTGGGCACCGGGCACCGGTCACCTGTAGATAACCATCGTTCCCCATCTCCCCAACGATAGCGCTTCGTGGTGGCTAATTTGCGGGCAGTCCTCCAGATGAAGACATGTGAGACGGCTAGGATGCAATGCTTCCTGCATGGGGATGAGTGTAGATCTCGATGAATCGCTCGTAGAAAGTCCACTGGGATCAACACGTTGCTGTGGCGGCTTGGTTCCGGGACGACGTATTTTCTTGAGCGGGCGTATTTTTCGACCTAGCACCGCCGAAGCGAACACCTCGGGTTTGACTACCTCCTTGGGGTGTTGGTCCCCGTTGCCGTCATCTGGCGCGAGGGACCTCGTGTGCACGGTTGACCACAGCGTTTTGAAGTCAAAGTCGGGGCAGCTCCACAAGATGAGGTCTTCTAACCGTGGGCATACGCGCACGCCGCATAATCTTGTACGAGTACCTCCAGTTGCGGGGACAAATCCATAAGCCTCGGCTAGTGCGTCCAACACTACATTGACCCCCGTACACGCTCCCAATGTCAACGAGAGAAGGTTGGGAATGTACCCCAGCATTGCCTTGCCATGGCCGGGTACGATGTCAAAATTGGATATTGAAAGATGGGTAAGGTGCGGGAGGCGGGGATCCCTAAAGATGCTCTCCAACCTTGGAAGAGGAGGAAGACCTGCTTCTTTACGTAGATGCTGACCGACGAAGGTGATATCAAGTTTAGCGAGGGAGGGGAAAAAGAATTGACGTAGCGAGGAACCGAGTGTGTCTTCATTCTGGCAGTTCACGTTAAGCTCTTTGAGGGCATGGAGCACGAGCACGTTCGAGAGTGGTTCGGCCTGGATAAATGAATCCTGGTCATGGATGTGGTTACCGCGGAATTGAGTAACATCAAAACGTTTAGTGGGGGACTGGGCAATGAAAAGATCCCAACGTTCAAGTTTGGGAAGAATTACGAGCGACATAAACGGAAAGACATCCCGGTGGTATGCATATTTCCACTCGAGACGTTTCAACTCCGGCAATTCAAAGGAGGAGGCGACCGCTGGATTGTGTGGCTCAGTAGTACCTTGGGATAGTTGCCCGTTCGTCGAGAGTCTCGTGATCACGTCCCATACAGGGGTCACTCCGATCAAAGACAGTTCGTGGAGCTGGGATGTATGTCTCAAAAGGTTGGTGAGATAAGATATCTTGAGTGTGAAGCGGTGTGGTGGCGTGAGGTGAGATTTCTTCGGTGGATAGGATAGCTCAAGAGTGCGGATCGTTTGAACCAAGAAGGCAGGAAGAATTGACAAAGGCATCTGTTGCAAACGGAGATGCCTAAGCATGATCGAACTATCTGGAGGACTCTGATCTGTTGATAACAGATCAGAAGTGAGGAGTTGAGTGCCTTGAAAAGAAGGGTGCAGGGTGCTAAGCGCGAGGTCCAGTGACTCTAGCTCGTGAAGGTGGGCGTAAACACGACTGATGCCTGTTGTGATGTGTTCCATGCTTTGTGCGAAGCCACATTCAAAGGTAAATGAACGGAAGCGTCGACGCTGACAGAACAAGGTATCGATGATGTTGACTGAGGTGTCTGCTTCAAGTGTCGATGCATTCGAGTTGCCTGAAGAGCTAGTCTCGGGGGTGGAAATGAAATTGAAGGAGATGGGTGAACTCCCCGCGCGCTGCAAGAACACGGACAAAGGTCGAGGTATCCAATGGGGTATTCGGTAAGAAATAAATGACCATAGACGCGACGTCACGAGAGCGAGTTCACGCCACTTGTGGCATACATGTGAGATGAGGACTGGAGCCGGATTGTATGGTAGTCCGAACGCCATGTCAGCGCTCTCGTCCTCGGTGCGGATGAGGAAGATTTCGATGAGGAGTTCCGTTGGGAGCCAGTTGATCGGCTGCTTCTGGCTTTCAAGATCTGTAATCTTTGAGACCAAAGCCTCTCTTTCTGCTCTAACGGAGCTTTGGAGCTTGACCATGTCCTCCAGCACACGGGCAAAGTCATCCTCTCGCCGCTGGAGTACACTGAGCTGCGCAGTGAGCAGCTCAATCTCCTTATCGATCATTTCCGAGGTCTCTCTAGACATCCGGACAAGCGGATTCGGAGGAAAGGTGTATCACTGGGAGGGGCGGGCAAGTTGGTTGTAGTTTGTGTAACGCAATGACGGGTCGAGGGGCTACACGGTTGACGTTGCGCGTTGTGTGTGTCTGTATTCTGACGCGCGTCGTATGCGAAATCCTACACTGCTAAGTACTAACAGGTATCCCTTGCTCATCCACCAGTGCCACTTCCAAGTACGTTCGACCTCAGTCGAGGTTCTGTGGGCAACAAGCATGATACTCGGGCAACTGCAACTGGGACGTATTTTAGGGCCACAACTTCTCGAATGTCGGGAACGGCCATTCAAGTTACGGTGCTAGCAGCCAAACTTGAAGCTTGAAGATGGAGAGGCAAAGTCAATAGCCCGAACGAACGAAGGATGCACTTTCTCACTGAAGAGTCATGTGGAAGCTCTGTTACCGCCAACCATCGTAACCATCAGGGACTCCAATAACAGCGTAAAAAATTCACCCGTAATTCATAACTTCGCTACAAACAAAATTCCCTACTTGGAAAAAAAAAAGACTGACATTGTGGAATTAATTTCTGTTGTGATGATTAGAAGAGGTAGTGGATTTCACGTCGCACAAGCCAGGTTACAGTACATAACTAACGATGCAGCTGCAGAACGAACTTGGCTCATTCATATCAAGCCAAATAGCCTCCAGTTTTTCAAACACCAAACACTCGTGCATATATCTGCTCTCTACTCCCAGCTCAGCGTCGTCTGCGCAGCATTCAACTCGATGGTCAGGTTTGAAACAATCAACTCCTCGTTCGCACAATCGTACGTCCATCCTTGGATCGTTTCCGAATTCATCATCACCATCGCTGGGGTCTTCACACCGAGGATTGTGATTGTCTCCAGTTTCTGTTTAATACTGTACCCTCCCTCGCTCTTGATGTCCAGATTGCCATCCCAAGCGGAGAAAGTCAAGGTGCGGTTCGGTCCAGGTGGATAGCTTTCCCCGTCATCAACGTACGCGTCGCCCGACGCACTGCTTGCCGCATTCAAAGATACGAGAAGGGTGTAAGGCCCCTCGCGCGTCTCGTAGATCGTGTGCGCAGGGGCCTGATGCAACAGCAAGATAGAGCTATCCCGAACATGCACGTTGATGTGGCCAAGGGGTGCACTCAGCACTGTGTTTTTACCGGGGATAGCGTCGATGACAGCATGGGTCCACCAGTCACGCCAGGTGACGGTCCCTCTGCCGGGGAAGATACCTTCAAAGCGCAATCGGTCTCGCAGTTTGAATAAGTGAGGCAAGGACGCACCATCCACTGAAGTTGCTGCAGGGGTCAACACAGGAGTGACAAGGATGTCGCGTCCAACCAGCCACTGTCTGTCGATGCTGAAAAGCTCTGGCTCATTTGGAAATTCGTAGAACAGGGCTCGTATGGGCGGGAGACCGTTAGTAGATGCATTGGCAAATAGAGTGTACTACCATAGTCAACGTTCGATTAGAGTTCAATATATCGGAGTGACTTTGTCATGCCACGCACCCAGTATGGCAACATCGAGTATCTGGCAGCAATGGCAATGCGCGACGCGTTGGCAACACTGTCCCATCGGTAAGGTTCCTGTGGGAGAGCACCATAGGTGTTGTGGTTCCTGTAAAATGGTGTGAAGGCGGCGAGCTGCATCCACCGATTGCACAGTTCTTCATTGGTATTGTTATCTGAGAAGGATTGAAAGGTGTTTCAGCGTCGTGAGCTAGAACTTACTGAAGCCACATGTATCAGCGCCGACCATCGGGATTTGGTAAATCTGGAACTGCAAAACTCCTTGAATGCTCAGGTGCATGAATTTCCATAGGCTGTAATTGTCTCCGAGCTAAAAAGTGCATAAGAACTCGTGCAGAATCACCCAAAAAATGGCGAGACACACCCAGTGACCGGTCCACTTTCCGGCGGACGGGAAAGTCGAGCGGCTGATCAGAAAAGGTCTCTTCCCCTCGTAGATGGTCTGCAGGGCGATATGCGTGGCTCTCTCTTCCATCATCCCAAATAGATTGTGCGTGTCAAGCTCCACGTAGCCACCATGATGAGTGGCATTTGTAGCCACCGTAATCGTAGAAAGATCGCCGTAACCTGGAAGCATGCCTCAACTACGATTCAAAGGCAATAACAGACAATTTCACCAATGTGAATGGGGTATGGTGGGTTGGTCAGGTTAATATTTTTTTCACCTCCAGCACCGATTCCACGCCTCGAGAGTGTCTCGATGATGTCGATAGTTCCAGACGGGCAAGAGTTCGTCGATGTTCCGTTAATCGTCATATTTCCACTCGGCCCCCAGCGAGTTTCATTATAGCTGAATAAGAATGAACATCAACATGTTGCACTGGTGGATACCCAAATAATGTGCTGACCATTCGGGGTAGCCGGTTACAACAGTTCCGGCAACACTGTATGGTTGCATTGCCGAGAGATCCTCACCAGTACCACTGTCCTCAATATTAACCATGATCACAGTTGGATCTCCAGGTTGACTTACCAGGAATAACTGCAGAATGTGCGGAGCTCGTTCATATCGAGCCAGGCGCCGGAGATCTTGACGCCGAGTTGGGTCCAGTTCATCAGTGCCTCTGTCCACCATGCTTGGGTGTTGGGTGCAAACCAGTCGGGAAAAGTCTGGTATCCAAGAAAGAGTCAATACGAGTAGTTACAGCGGGACACAAAACGTACCGTGTAACCCGGCCAAACATATCCAATGTAAAGGGATCCGTCCGGGTTCTTGATGTATGTATCCCTGCACGGCGTGAGGTGCGACAGACTGCAATATATTTATTTCCACATACTTCGCAACCCCATCTGAGTATGGATAATACTTGCAGGATCGTCAGGAACAAACTGAAGCTGTCCTAGAATAGCACTCACTACATCAGTTGCGTTGACAGTAACTGCAATACCTGGTTCCACAATCGATATGTCTACAAGGACGATTCAACATACACTACGTTCCAAAATCATGAATGCAACCCTTACAGTGTTGGTGGTTTGCAGTCTAGTAAAGCGACTCAGCAACTGTATTTATGGCCGGATTAGACAACCAACCAATTGCTCTATGAATTTCTGCACTTCGTCGATAGGGAATCTTACAGGATCAGTTGTAAAGTCCCGGTATGCATGGTACAAGTCGATATCATTCCATTGAACTGGTATTTCATTTGGCTGAGAGCTAATGAACATGAGACGAGACAGACCTTCGAGAGGAATATTCGCAGCCCGCATGGCAGCAACGTTTGCTATATCTTCACTAATATTCACATATCCCCACCTTAGATACCCCATTAGTTTCCAGTCGAGTTGAATCATCGGCGACCCACTTGCATAAATGGAATCCGAAGCCCCATGCAGGCTGCCACATGGGATAACCAATCACTGCCCCGTATTGAGCAATTACTTCGTTGTCCGTGGGCCCGGAGAAAAAGTAAAAGTCAAGAATCCCCCCGAGCAATCGGTACTCGATGAGTGACACCCGTGAGTTCGCTGGAGTTTGCAGGAAAATATCAGACCCTGCGGCACTGCCAACCCTCGTAATATATTCATGTGAGCATTGATTTGCATTACCTGAGTAGCAAGACTCCAGATGAAAACGACGTGTTCGTGGTCTCGTTGAACCGATGCTCCAGATAGATTGGGTGTGAGCCATACCTTTTTGATGCGTCAGTCGCGGGTTTCTGACATTTCAGCTACCTTACATGTGCATGTCAATCTGATCTGGGACGTCGCGGGCCCATTGGGTTTGAATAGTGCCGACACCACCATCCGTACCTATATCTCGTCTGAACCCACTGCTTGCAATCACCTCCCCCAAACCATAGATGTTTGTACCATATGGTAGTGCTGATGTAACCTATTCACGCCACCAACTCGCAGCTTGCAGAGTATTTCGAAGATGAATGCTTTATTTACCTGAAGGTACTGATCTTCAAATACCAGTGGGAACCCATCAAATGCCGTTCTGGGATCCGAGGAGTTGAACGGCGGAATTGGTGTTGGAGGAAGTGAGGAGATTCTTGTGTCAAAGACAGGCATTGCATCAGGTTCCGAGCGGCGCGTGATCCAGAAAGCGAATGGTGATGAGTCATAATTGAACACGAGGTCCGATGATCCTGTGAACGATTCCGTTGGAGTAGCTGGATGCTCGATGACAGATTTGGGGATAGTGAACTGTTGGTTCGCGGTATCGTATATTTTGACGTGGAGGCTGAAGGCAAACCATTGAGCAAGGAACTGAAATGGATATTTGAAAGAGACTTACGTCGACTGGGATTGGTAGGTAACCTCGATGGTGAGATCGGCTATGTCCGTGCCAAACGCGTGACAAGGCCTGCCAGCGAGTGTCAACTTGGCAGTCAGACCATACTGAGACTCTGATAGAGATCCGAGAGCGTAACCTAGGGTATATTGATGATATCCGTGGATCATAGCAGAAACAGCGGAAACATACCGGGGCAACTGCAGACATTCATGGAGAACGCATCACTACCAATAGATTGACGTAGTAGCAGGGAAGAAGGGCTAGCCCATGCCTGCATTGTGGCGAGCCAAAGCCCGCTTAAGATCGCGGATAGCATAATGGTCCACTCGACCTGATGACTGAGTGTATTTATACTGCCTTTGGGCCCCCGCGGGATGGTCCGTAGCGGCCATCTGCGATGATTCAATTCGATGAACGACCAACGTGACCAGAACTGTGAGGGATGATGCGTCCGGGAACTCCAAGTTGACATATTATTAGACATTTAATGCCGAGAGAAGTTGAAAGCTGAAACAGGGCTGTTTGTAGTGGTGCCAGCGCATCGGAAATTAATGACTATCATATTCCCTGAGCTTGAGGGTTTGGTTCGGGTTAAACTTGGTATGGAAGGTCGCAAAAACCACGCTCGTTCGAAGCGTGTACTTACATGTGGTGGTATCCTAGAGGATGAAACAGGTATAGGGGTCGAGGCGAGACAGACGGGAGAAAGATGAACTTGAAATGAAATTATCAACGATGGTATCGATTTCAAAAGCCGAGCTTCAATAGCACGAGAATTGCCGGTTATCTGTGCTAAGAAGCGTGCTCAGATCTGCCCAAAGCCAACTTACTACTTGCTAATCAGTGATTTTGGCCCGAAAGAGACTATTCGGGTCATTGAGCGAGACAACCTCAGGCTGTATTAGTGACATCGTAATCTTGAGTAGGATTGTACTAACATGTAGATGAGGAGCAAGAGTCAAGAATGAAAGAGACGCACACATCTGAGCCGCCAACTTTACAGCGAATGTCCGATGTCGGTACATGGAAATCCGCTCAAGCCGCACCCCGGCCTGCAAAGCATTGACCAAAATACTTCCTTCCTTCTGTAGTCCGAGTCTCAGCAATTCGCTGCACGGCAGGTCCGACCAAGAGAGGGTGTATCTAGAAAAAGGAAGTGCCAGTGGCGGCGGAAATGTATATCTTCCAAAAGGGAGTGATTGGAGAGCACGTGAGTGCCAGCCAAGGATTAGAACGACATCTCACTTTTGGCCTACTACCATGAGCTACTGTAACATTGCCGCCATCATGACACAGTGCCGCCACGTCTTTAGTATCCAGGTTTGAGGATGAGCGCTTGAGCCAATACTTTTCAGGATTAGATCACACGGTGAGTTCAGACCTTAGTTCATTGGGCCGTTTAAATTCCCGGCCCGCTGACGTTACTAAGATGTTCGAGTCTCAAGCGCATTTTGCGCCTAGGACGATCCAACTTGTTCGCGCGGCCTACCAGGGTAACCAGGTGACCGAGTTTTTATAAGCCGATTCCATTTCCCGCCACGACGGATAGGCCTATTCAACATCTTCCGACTCGGAGGTTAATGTCAAATTTCCCCACGCGGCACTTCAAGTCCTGGTCACGTTCGTCGTCTATTAAAGCATCATCGACAACTATTACGCCCGAGCGGACCGCCCACAGGCTCAAAGGCAGTGAAGAGGACCCTTCTCCCTATAAATACCACCGGTCGTCCTTGTATCAAGTCAAGTGGACCATCACCGTGATGTTGTCCGCGGTTTTGAGTGGGCTTTTGCTCGCCACGACACGGGCATGGGCCAACCCTTCCTCCTTGCTGCAACGCCAATCCACTAGCAGTGTCGCATATTCAATGAATGTTTCTAGTTGCCCAGGTGCGCGTTGTCGTTGTTCCCGCTAGGTCCATGAGCATCACATCAATGTACTATAGGCTATACTCTGGGATCTCTGTCAGACTCTCAGTATGGTGTAACTGCTCAACTAACACTGGCGGGAAACCATTGCAACGCGTTTGGAACGGACATAGCGGACCTCACCATTGAAGTCACCTACCAATCTCAAACGACGTAAGTCTCTTCAAGTATGAGGTGTCTGTGCCAGTTCCGTTTGAGTTCAATCGTTTACACTTAGCCTACACGTCAAAATCTACGATACTGCGAAACAGCAATTCACCATCCCAGAGTCTTTAATCGAGCTTCCAGCTGCTCCAACGGAATCGTTCACAAGATCATCGGACCTCGTGTTCAACTATGAGAGCTCACCATTCGCTTTTTGGATCACGCGTCGCTCAGAACCCGATGCAACACCTATTTTTGATACGAGAATCTCCTCGCTTCCTCCGACACCGATTCCACCATTCGACTCCTCGGATCCAAGAACGGCATTTGATGGGTTCCCACTGGTATTTGAGGATCAGTATCTTCAGGTAAGTAACATTCATTCTCGAAATCCCCTGCAAGCTACTATTTAGTGATGTGAGTAGGTTACATCGGCACTGCCATACGGCACAAATATCTATGGTTTGGGGGAAGTAATTGCAAGCAGTGGGTTTAGACGGGATATAGGTACGGATGGTGGTGTCGGCACCATCCAAACTCACTGGGCTCGCGACGTCGGCGATCCTATCGACCAAAACATGTAAGACAGTTGAGATGGCAGAAGCACATAGCTGACGCGCCAAAAGGTACGGCTCGCATCCAATCTATCTGGAACATCGGTTCAATGAGACCACGAACACGTCGTCATCATCTGGGGTCTTGTTACTCAGGTGACGCACATCAGTGACCTCATGTGAATACATTATAATGGTTTTGCAGTGCCGCAGGGTCTGATATCTTCTTGCAAACGCCGGCGAGCTCACCGGTGTCACTTATCGAGTATCGACTGGTTGGGGGGATCCTTGACTTCTACTTTTTCTCTGGACCCACGGACAACGAAGTAATTGCTCAATACGGGGCCACAATCGGTTATCCGACGTGGCAACCGGCTTGGGGCTTTGGATTCCATCTATGCAGGTAGGTGCGGACTTTCCCGTTTGATCGTACAATAATGGGGTGCAATCTAGATGGGGATATGTAAACATTAGTGAAGATATAGCAAATGTCGCTGCTATGCGTGCTGCAAACATTCCTCTCGAAGGTTAGTTTCGTCTTCGTGTTATACTTAATGACAACAGCTGAATAAATGGCAGTTCAGTGGAACGATATTGATTTGTATCATGCGTACCGGGACTTTACGACTGATCCTGTCAGATTCCCAGCCGAAGAAATGCAACAATTCATCGAGCAATTGGTTGGTTGTCTACCTTGGTGGTAAATAAACTGACTAACTCACCTTACTAGACTGCCAACCATCAACATTGTATGGGTTTCATTCATGATGCATGGCGTACAGCCCATGCTGATGTTTCGTTTTCATAGACATCCCAATTGTGGATGTAGGTCTTGCAGTTACTGTCAACGCAACTGATGTGGTGAGCACCATTTTCGGATGGCCCTAGTTTATTCCTGACAATTTTGCAAGTATTATCCATTTTCTGATGGAGTTGCGAGGTACGTTGATCAAATTTTCTTCCAGTATGCACATCCCACTCTGTGCAGGGATACGTTTATGAAGAACCCGGATGGATCCCTCTACGAGGGACAAGTTTGGCCTGGCTATTCAGTGTTCCCTGACTGGTTTGCAGAGAACACTCAAGCGTGGTGGACGGAGGCACTGATGAACTGGACTCAGCTTGTCAACTTCTCTGGTATTTGGCTTGATATGAATGAGCCAAGCTCGTTCTGCAGTTATTCTTGGTGAGTTAACCTTGGCGTCGTACTGTGATCATAGTCAATATCGAGGCCAGCGGTACTGGGGCAAATCTTTCGGCATTGCAACCTTTCAGTGTGATTGGTACTGTTGTAACTGGGTACCCCGAATGGTTCGTATCTAGTGAGATAGCCACTGCAATGGGCTGATTAGCGTCTTCCCAAGTTACAATGAAACTCTCTGGGGCCCTAGCGGCAACATGACGATTGACGGACATTCGACAAACTTTTGTGCCCCTGGAACTACTGAGACACTCTCGAAACGTGGCATTGGCGCTGGAGGTGAGCCAAATGTTAATCTGACCAGTCCACCATATGCTATTCATAATGGTAAAGTCTTGTATCATTCCTTTTGAGTTGTTGCTGATTCGTGCATGGGCTCTTCAGGTTACGGACCACTTTCTGCAAATACGGTGGCAGCAAATGCTACTCATTATGGAGGCTACGTCGAGCTTGATGTGCACAATATGTTTGGTATGATGGAGGAGAAGGCCACACACCTTGCCGTGCAGGCTATCATGAATGGAAAGAGACCTTTCTTAATCAGCCGCTCGACTTTCCCTTCTGCTGGAAAGTGGACTGGTCACTGGGTATATTCTATCATCTGATTCTACGCAAGTTCTCATCCACCCTGTAGCTCGGAGATAACTACAGCAAATGGCAGTACATGTACCTGAGCATACAAGGTATTCTCCAGTTCCAGATTTACCAAATTCCGATGGTCGGTGCGGACACATGTGGCTTCAGTAAGTTTGTTTTGCGATGTCGGAGTGGACACATTCTAATGCTTGTTAGGTGAGAATACCGATGAAGAACTGTGCAACCGGTGGATGCAGCTCTCTGCCTTCACACCATTCTACAGGAACCACAATACCTATAACGCTTTACCCCAGGAACCTTACCGATGGGATAGTGTCGCCAACGCATCCCGCATTGCTATTGCCGCCAGATATTCGTTGTTGCCATACTGGGTGCGTCCGATGTGATGATTTGTTCCAGGATGCTGAAGTCGAAGGCGTTTGATGGTAGTACACTCTTTTCGCTAATGCATCCACTAATGGTCTCCCTCCCGTGCGGGCCCTGTTCTACGAGTTCCCCAACGAGCCGGAGCTTTTCAATATTGACGCACAGTGGCTCGTTGGACGCGACATCCTCGTTACCCCTGTGTTGATCCCCGGAGCGACCACAGTTGATGGTGCGTCCTTGGCTCACATGTAAGGTATAAGTTGAGGATTGATTGCGTTTCCAAGGTATCTTTCCTGGCAGAGGTAGCGTCATCTGGCGGGACTGGTGGACCCATGCCGTCGTCGCCGCTATTCCAGGCGGAAACACGACATTGAGTGCACCCATTAGCCACATCAACGTCCATGTTCGAGACAGCTCTATCTTGTTGTTGCACCAAGAACCTGCGTATACGATCTACGAGACGCGCGAAGGACCTTACTCGCTCCTTGTATCCTTGAACGCGGCAGGCAGTGCATCGGGCGATGCGTACGTTGATGACGGGGAAAGTTATCCACCCGGAGCAAACCGCACGCTGACCTTCTCCGCTTGCGATGGCAATTTGGACATCACAAGCAAGGGAGGATACACTATGGACCAGAAACTGGAGACGATCACGATTCTAGGTGTGAAGACGCCAGCGACGGTGATACTGAATTCGCAGACGATTCAAGGATGGGCGTATAATTCTGCGAACGAGGAGTTGATTGTTTCAAACCTGACCATCGAGTTGAATGCTGCGCAGACGACGCTGAGCTGGGAGTAGAGAGGACACGACGAGCGTCTTTTTGTGTGTAGTATTTAAAGAAGTGTGCTACCTGTTGTGTTTCAATGTCCATTATCTATTTCAGCTTTTGGTGGCTGTTATATCGAGGGCGTTTTGTTAGCCAAGCCTGGTCGAGCGTCGTATGATGAGAACGAATTTGAGTGTTAGGCCTGGCTTCTTGAGGAAGGCGACGAGGTGTGATAGTAACAGATAGTAGTAGGCTCCTGTATCCAAGATGCCACCTGTTCTTCTCGGCACCATGTTAGATGAGAGCACAGTGGTCCTCACCATGTAAATTGGGACCCTTGGGTGTTTCGGAGCAGTTATTGAATTCAAATGTTCTTTTGTCTTCAGATGGGCTTTCGAGCGCCTTCGCGGCGCGCCGAAGCCACTTACTAGTTGCCATTTCCTCATAATAGCAGATGTACCACGAAGAGAGGGTAACTAGTAAGAGCCTTCAGGGCAGCCATGGTCTGATGGAGGCGATGCATCACGCTGGAATCCCAAACTTCGAGGTTGCTTGCTGTGATCCACAGATTCCCGAATGAACTTGGGTCGAATGAGTGAGGTTGGATCCTGCACATGAATATGTACGATCAGATAAATCAGAATCGGTCAATATCGCATCATTATCATCATCATTTGCCAAGAGTTGTGGCGATAGGATGACCAGCACAAGGGAATTCGTGCCAGAACTCCGCAGTCACTGTTCTGCAAGTGCTGATGGAAACAGACAGACAGCGCTCGAGGACTCCAGACAATACTGTTGGGATACCCACGATCATAAGCATACCAATATACTAGTAATAGCAGTTGAGCGCCGACTTGCCTTTCACTGTCCTCATCGCGCTGTTTTTTTTTGTCTTGAATATGAGTGGCGAATGAAAGGCCACGCCGCACAGGCATGTACGGTAAAACCCTAGACGAGCACGACAAAGGCGTCTTCAATCTACAACGCACCTTTGCTCTGATCCGGCCCTATCGTCCTCATGGAGGAGTCCAAGCTCCCGTTTCTCCCCATCTTCTCCGCTGCTCACCTCTCCAAATGGGATACCCTTCCCGAAGACGCCCATGTCACACAGTCCGCACATACTGCACTCGAAAGAACGATGCGGCCGTCTGCCAATGACCAGCCTCAGGACGAAGCAGGGCATGATACGTGTGCAACAGACACGAACGTCTTTCAAGCGACCTCGCGCGAGTGCACCGACGTCGTCGTTGCCAAGTCACACGGTATGAGTCAACATGTTTTAGGAAATATATCACGCTTTCAAAGTTGTTCCGGCTTTTTCCCTTGTCTCTCTCTCTCTCTCTCTCTGTCTCCTTCTCTCCGTCGTCACTCACGTTGTTCTGGAGGATAGAAAACATGGCCATCAAGACTTATACCTGGATTACACTCTGGTTCCTCTTGACCGCACCCGTCATCGTTTGGGATGCGTCGTACTGTTTTTTCAGGTATGCTTCGTGTGCTTGTTGGACGTGCGGTATCTCATGCGTTCGCGATCGTGAAACATCCAGGCCGCGCTCGATGATTGGGGGCGATCTTCACTGGATCTGGGAGCCATACGGAATATACCAGAACATAGACTACGTGCGTCCGCCCTCTCGTTGACCAAGTTGGTTCACATGTTCACGCACCCATGGGATAGGTATATGGTCTGAAATCCCTAGAAGAAAACAGTGGGTTCCCCAACGCACAGTGTCAGTTCCACGTTTTTCCCGTTCATTCCAAGTCTGTTTAACCTCTCCTGTTTTTTTTTCTTTGCGCAGCCCTTTTGAATGTGGTGGAGACGACGCTGAACATTGCCTATGTCTACCTCGCACACGTGTCCAGCTGGCCTGGTGCACCCCTGATTGGGTTCGCTGGAGCGACAATGACGCTCTCCAAAACGGTCCTTTACGGCGTACAAGAGTTCTACTGCGGCGGGTGTGCGATCGGACACAATACCTGGGATGATGTGTTGCTTTACTGGGTACTGCCCAACGGGTGCGCGTTTCATCTTTTGATCACCACGCTGCACATGTGCTGATGGACGCGCGCTGATCTCCGGACCTTGCTTTGTGCTCCCGACCGACTTGGGGGTGTATTCGATCGTGCGGTCTGTGGTGGGATAGATTTTGGATCGTGTTTCCGGGCATGATTGTTTGGCGGTTGGGTGGTGACATTGTAGGTTCTCTCGCTGCTGCTTCGCAGAGCACGCGCAAGGCTGTGTCTGGAAAGACCCAGTGAACCGTACGGTAAATACCCTGCAGGACGACGAATGCGTCGTCAGGAGGAGGGACCAGGGGAGGATACCTCTTCAAGTTTTATGAAGGATATATCCTTGTCGCAAAAGGAGGGACTATATTGGACGTTATCTATGTGTGTTGTGTATCTTGTGTAATTTCTATCGACCGTATGATGTTTATAAAGTTGAAGTATTTGCCACACTTTATGTTCTTGTCCTGAATAAGAATATTATATACATGTCCAAGACGCCCGTTGTATACATACATGAGCATATATATCCTAAGCTCCCTTAATACATCCGAAAAGATAGTACAGTACACATACCGAGAGAGCAGAACAAAAGCAGAACAGCACGGGAGATCGAAAGCAGCAGGGCGTAGCAACACCCACCCATCGAAGCCAATCAACGAGCGACCAAGGAAGCGCGAGGGAAAGCGTGTTTCACTTCACGTGGAGCGTCGTCCAAGGCCCCTCCCCTCCTCTAGTCCATCTCCATCTCCATCTCCATCCCATCCCACGTCTGCTCCACCCCTCTCACCCCCTTCCCACCCTCGACGTCTCTCACGTCCCCGCGCACACGCGACCGGTACACCGTTGCACGCACCATCCCGTCCTCCATCTCATCTTCCCAACCGACGCGCACGTCCACCCCCTCTCCTTCGTCGTCGTTGTCGTGTTCATGCTCATCGTCGCTCCTGCTCTCCGACGCTGACCGTGACGACCCCGATTTCGAACGGACGGACGAGCGCGGGAGGGACCACCCCTCGTTAAGACGGGGTGCGACGCCATCATACTCGGACGCGTTCGACCGACGACGTGGCCTCAGCGCATACGAGTGCGAACGTGGATGGGAATGGGAATGGGAATGGGACAACGGCACCGACCCGCTCCTCGCTGAGTGCAACGCGAGCAAATTCAGCGCGTCGTCTTCGGTGGACTGTGTCGCCCCCGTTACAGCCAGGGCCACGGCCATCCGCACAGGAACGCCTACACTCACACCCACATCCAGGTCCACACGGGTGGTCTTTCCATCCGTCCCTGTCGGCACGCCCGACATCCTAGGATGAACTTGTGTGGTACCGGAGCGCGTGAGGGCGTGTAACCGAGCGCTGGTGGCAGATCCCATCGTTGTGCTTGCAGGCACGGAACTTGAGATGGGGTGCGAGGTGTGGGCGGATGCGGTCTCGGTCGCGCTGGGTGTCGGTGTGTGCCTGACGTCATCGCTCCCCGGGGCCGGGGCCGGAACCGAGGTAGGTGGGGGGACGAGGCCCCCCGAGAGAAAGGACGGCCATAAGGAGCGGTCTTCTGGTAGTGAGGCGGAGGAAGGGGAGAGGTGCGAGAGGATCGCGGCGGCCTGTACAAGTGCCAAGTCCAAGTTAGCGCCACATGGACAGCCCCCAGGAGCCAAGAGAGGGATAGATAGACGCGCAAGGAGGACCGGATTTGGAAAGCGGTGGAAAAAGGAAGATGCGAGGAAGCAAGAGATCAAAAAAAAAAAAGCGCACCTCGAGCAACTGCACTTGTTGGTGTTTGCTCAACACAAACTTGGAGGCTTCTCGCCACTGGGGTGTGTGCTCCCAACGATGCTTGATCAGACAGGAGGGATGTCGATATACCTGGAAGGTGGATTAAATTTAGCTATGGCTGTAATGCCATGCGAGTGGACGTAGAGGAGACGGCATGACCTTGGAACAGCTCTCGCACGTAAAAATAGTGCCTCGTTTACGCCCCGACTTTGTGCCATTGACGGGATTGGAGGCGAGTGAGGTATGTGACTGGGGAGGGGACGCGGAGAGGGTATCGTCGACGCTGCTAGGTTCAAGTTCGGACGTCCCGGTGGTGGATGTCGCGCGGGAGACCTGGATGGGTTGAGGGTTATTCAGACGGGGATGGGACACGGTTGGGGAGGAGAGGGAGAGTTCTGCGAGGGACGCAGAGGCAGTTTGTAGTTGGAGGGAGGTCGGACTGAACGAGGATCAGTACGACCAGATAGATGAGAAAAAGACGAGCGCGATGGCTACCCCTCCACGGGCCCCGACGGTTACTTACAAAGGGCGAGTAGCGGCATCGCGGGCATCGCTCAGTCTCCTTCTGGACCTGCCTGCAGAGGAGAGACGACGGTGCTTGGTGGTACCTTGTTCATTGTGTGTTGTGAGATGCGAGAACGAGTGGCGGTGGGCATATGTACCTTGGAAAGACCGCGCTGCAGTGGCGGATTCAGCGACGGGTGAGGTGGGTGCTAGTGGTGCTGCATTTGCGGCAGCGATGGAGAGGGAGAGCAAAGAGAGACGAGGCTGGACGGTATTCTGTGAAACAATCAGCGATTGAAACAAAGTCAGAAAATCCCGCAAGCGACGTACCTGGGACATGACAAGAAACGCATATGCGTACGAGCCCGAGTCTACTAAATTTGTCCGAATCGATTACTATTGGACGACAACCACTACATTACATTACATTACATTACATTACACTACATTACACTACACTCTGCCTGCTCTCCTCGGAGGACCCACAGCGTAACCCGTTATCCCAACGTTCAACGATATCAAATTTGTGTGCTGTCCGGGGATCGGTGTTGTGCCTACGGAAAAACCAACCCCCCGGTCTCGCCGCACTATCGTTTGGAGGAGGGGGTGGTTTTCATAAACGCGCCTTCTTTCCTCGGTCTTTTGCGATTTCGGAGTCGATCAGATGTCGAAAAGAGAGCGCGCACAATGTGCTAGAGAGATAGGAACGTGTAGGGGTTTTGTTGGTAGTACGACATTTAACCAACACCATGGCCCACTCACAGAAATACCTCATTCATTCTCCTCGGCGAACACCTGGGGCGTTTCGCGCTAGACGGAGCGGCGTTCCTCCCGTACGTGAACACAACCCGCTGTCATGATGGTCATATGCATCCTAGCGTGAAATTTGGGTTGTGCGAGATACGCCCATGCGCGTGTCCGTGGATCGGCTGCGGGAGAACTATCGTACCATGTTCGCCGCGCTGTATGATTTTTCGTAAACGAGGCTTCTCTCTCCCCATGTTGCAAATTGCGAAACGTTGTCGGTTGTCAGAGTTTTACTACCAGGGAGAAATAAAGAAAAAAAAAAAAAAAAAAAAGTCATGATCATCTACCGTGTCCGATTTGGACTCTTCGTCAAGCACCGTCTGTCCAGGCAACACTCGAACATGGTCAACAAGACCGCCCATCCGTTCGACAAGGCCCGTCTCGAGGCCCTCCTCAACCGCCGTTTCTTCTACGCCCCCGCTTTCGAGATCTACGGAGGTTCGATCGCGCCCATCTCGTCTCTGCACCCCCCATCGCTGATGCACACACAGGCGTCGCCGGTCTCTACGACTACGGCCCACCCGGGTCCTCACTCCAGGCCAACATCATCGCAGAATGGCGTCGTCACTTTATCGTCCAGGATCACATGCTCGAGCTCGACACCACCATCATGACCCCTGCACCCGTGTTTGAAGCCTCGGGCCACGTCGCACGCTTCGCAGACTGGATGGTCAAGGACACCAAGACGGGCGACGTCCTTCGCGCAGACCATCTCGTCAAGAACGTGCTCGAGGCAAGGCTGGCCGGCGATCGCGAGGCTCGCGGGTACGCTCATCAACCCCCCACGGAAGACGACAAGAAGAAGAAGAAGAAGAAAGTCAAGAGCGTCGCAGTTCAGCTGCCAGACGACACGCTCAACGAATACCACGCCATCCTCGCACAGCTCGATAACTTTTCAGGTCCAGAGCTCGGCGAGCTCTGTCGAAAGCATGGCATTCGAAATCCAGATACCGACAACGAAGTGGGCGAACCACAGCAGTTCAATCTCATGTTTGCCAGCAGCATCGGTCCTACAGGTCAACACCCCGGGTATGCCCATTCCCGTGTCTCCCGTTGGACGCCAGCTCATCTCATTCCCGACAGGTACCTCCGACCTGAAACCGCTCAGGGACACTTTCTCAACTTTTCGCGTCTGCTCGAATTCAATAATGGTCGTATTCCGTTTGCATCCGCGCAGATCGGGCGTTCCTTTCGCAACGAAATCTCACCGCGCGCGGGGCTCTTGCGGGTCCGCGAGTTTACCATGGGCGAGATCGAACACTATGTTGACCCCGCGGACAAACGCCACCCGCGGTTCCACGAACACAGACACGTCGTCCTCCCGCTGCTCGACCGCGAGGTGCAATCCCAAGGCCTGACGACGGTGACACGTATGCCGATTGGAGAGGCGGTCGACCAGGGTATCGTTGCCAACGAGACGCTCGGGTACTTTTTAGCGCGCATCCAACTCTTTCTGGTACACATTGGGATCGATCCGGGACGGTTGCGGTACCGACAGCACATGGCGAACGAGATGGCGCACTATGCGACGGACTGCTGGGATGCAGAGATTGAGAATGCGACAGGGTGGACCGAGTGTGTGGGGTGTGCGGATCGGGCGGCGTATGACTTGAGCGTGCATGCGGCCAGGACGGGGCATCCGCTGGTGGTGCGGGAGGCGTTGAAAGAGCCTATTATCACGGAGCGGGAGGTGCCCGAGTTTAATAAGAAGGTGCTCGGGAAGACGCTCGGACGGGACGCGGGGGTGGTGCAGAAGATCATCGGGGAGATGGACCAGGCAGCGCTGGTCAAGCTCAAGCGAGAACTCGAGAGCGGGTGAGCAAGTGGTCGACACCGCGGAGATATGCTCATAGATTGTGTTAGCTCGGCCGCGATTACGACTGAGGCTGGTCAGATCACGTTGACGACTGAACACGTGACGGTCGAGCGCAAGACGTTCAAGCAGTCCAGTCCGTCCTTGTCTCTCTCTGTTCCCGCTCGGATCCGCCCACTGAGTTCATGTTCTAGTTCGGGAATTCACGCCCAACGTCATCGAACCCTCGTTTGGGTTTGGGCGCATTTTGTACACGCTGCTCGAACATTCATTCTGGTGTCGCGAACAGGATGTTGAGCGCGGGGTAAGCGCATGGATGACGGTGGTGACCGCATCGCTGACGATGCACAGGTGCTCTCCCTCCCGCCCGTGGTTGCACCGACCAAAGTGCTCATTGTCCCACTGAGTGCCAAGGAGGAATTCGGTCCCTTGGTCAACGAAGTCTGTGCGTGCGCATTGCTTTTCCACGCTCCCACATCCTCACACGAGGGACAGCGACGAAACTGCGCAAGGCTGGCATCTTTTCCCGAGTGGACGATTCCAACACGTCCATTGGAAAGCGCTATGCGCGCAACGATGAGCTTGGCACGCCGTTTGGTGTCACGCTCGACTTTGCGTGTACGTTCTCGTGCTGTTGTCTTGATCGCGACCTTGATTTCCTGGCCCCTATTAGCGATTCAAAACAAGACGATGACGCTGCGGTACGTATTTGCGTGCAGTCTCGTAACGTGCACTGAGGCATTTTTTATTTTTTATTGGTGTGTAGGGAACGGGATACGACTGAGCAGTTGATTGGGACCATCGATGATGTCATTGCGGTCGTGACAGGGCTTGTGCAGGGGACGGATGATTGGTCGAGGGCACGCGAGCGCCTGGCGGTGTACGACGGTGTGCAGGCGGTCGAGTAGGGTGGTGGTGGTGGTGGTGGTGGTGGTGATAGAGAGACGAGAGCGAAAAATAGACTTTTTCTCCGAGGAGAGGTTGTTGGGCTGCGTCTATATCGGACATGTCAGGACCACGATGCAGGCTGGGAATGCGAGTCAGGGTAAGATCAATCCGGGTCAGGATCTGGCAGGGCTGTTCGTGTTTCGAAGTTTACACGAGGCCCATGGGATAGGTAAATCGAACAGAACGACACGTTTGCATAGTTGGACGGGTTGGCTGAGAAGCACCCTCAAAATTTAGGCGAGCGTTCGTCGATGCCATATTGAACCCGAAATTAGACAGATCTCAGATGCGCCGCGCATCGTTATGAGAACACCGATGCCCTCTTGCAAAAAATGTATAAGTACCCTCCTCCTCCTCCTCCTCCTCCTCCTCCTCCTCCCTCTCATTCCCACAACTCCACGATGACCTCCATCCGCCACGACAAGCTCGTCGCACTCCCGAGTCTCTCTTGCGCCCTCTCCTCCCTCCCACAGGCCACCAGCCTCGACAACGTCTCTCTCCACCCGAGCATGTACGCCCAACACGCCGCAGACAGCGAAGCCAAGGTAGGCCCACCACACCCCGCCCTTTTCGACGCGTCTCACACCGCGTACAGCTCAAAAAGGTCCTCTCAAAGACCGCATCCTCGCCCCATAGCACCGCGCCCGCGTATCCCTACATGCAGTCCGTACGTACCCTCGTCCGCCACCACCCCGCGCGCGCGTCTCACCCTCACCTTCACTCCAAGGCACCCCACGCAGACTCGCCCAACTCGTCACCGCCATTGATGATGCGCAAATCGGTACGTCCCTTGTCCATGTCCCCGCGCCGATCCCTCACCCCCCCACGTCGCAGCAAAAACCAAAATTCGACGCCTAGACCCTATCTCTCGCACGCCGACCTCGTTGCTGCTATTGTAGACCTTTGTATCGCCCAAAAGTGACCGCGGCACCCCCTCCCATCCTCTTTTTGCATTTCTCCTCCCGCATCCACACTCGAGCATCGCATCATCTAGACACATTTGCAATACCTAGCTATATTCATACCATGGCATCCTCTCTCTCTCTCCTTTTCTTCATGTCTCTCCATCTCGTCTTTGGCTCCGATGCCTAGTGCACGGATGACTGTTGGTTTTGTATCTACATCATAATCTCTAGCCTCTTTTTTTTTTTTTT